>JAKCPI010000522.1:0-22676 GCA_023213315.1 Euborellia annulipes | reverse complement strand
TGTAAAATACATGTAAAATTAAAAAATGACCCAACTGATAAAGTTTCTAAAGAAATCAAAATTTTATATATATTAAAAGGGCAGTAAACTTTAGAATGGACACAAATAACTTAATGGGTGAATATAAAATTCTTTTGACTCATAAATAGCTTTCCCCTTCAGCCAGCATCTCGTTTTTGTTTTTGTTTTTGTTAAACAATAGTGTTTTTTCCTATGTCCTGATATTTTTAATAAAAATTAAAATTTTATTAATGTAAAAAATAAATAGGCCTAAATGAATTTTGTGCATATAAAAAATGTATTGATTATTAGTTTAAGAAAAAAGAAAGAAGAAAAATAAAAAAATAATTGACTAAAGGTTGAATAAACTAATAAAGCCTGGATTTAAATAGATTTAAACTAATGTTATATTAATACATTTAATTTGAAAAAATGAAGAATAAATGAAATTGTAATAAAATTATCTAATCAGAATGTCCACTCGAGTAACCGAGGTCAAATGGCTTTGTTTATGCAAAAAATCTTGGCTGTCATTATAATGTTAGCAGAGTGTTATATGAGGTATAACAATGCCTTTTATGTTAAACTATTGTAAAAGAATATTTTGTGTAACATTGTAATTATTTTCAGCTTCCTCTGAAGAAGAAGAGCCTTTTGTGCCTTCGAAATATCAGGATAATAAACTCATTTGGGGAAAATAATAAATAATTTTTATTTTGTTTTTCCCCATCCTGCACCCTTGCCGAAAAATTAGCGTTTGAGGAGTTTCGGTTTAATCAAAATAGTTTGAACGAATTTTGAGAAAATCGAAAAAAAAACTGAAAAAGAACTTCAGTAAAGTACTAGTACTATTTTATCCAAAAGCAGAAGGGTGCCTAACTAGAATAACAATTTCAACCTCGTAGTTGCCCTCGGGCTTGGCGTAGTTGGTAGCGCGCCTGCCTTGTATACCAAGGGTCGAGGGTTTTCGTATAAAGTCTTAAATGGTCTAAGTTGCCGAAAAGACTGTGTATATGTGGTCATTAATGATACAGTACATGTACTGTATGCAACATTTCGATGTAAGCTTTTTCGCCACATTATGTTTTTTTCCTAACTATTGTTGGTTATCGAAAATAAATTATTTTTGTATGTACATTTTTACTCGGACTGATGATGAGATATTAAATTTGTCTCGAAACGTCTCCAGGGTATATAAAGGCTTTTCATTTGGCTGAACCTGCCTTTGCTCCAATCAAAGTGTGAGTGTTTAAAATAAAAAAAAAAAAAACTCGTAGTTCTCAATTCCTTCATTTTTAAAATGAAGAGAGACCTTCCTTTAAAAGTTTTAATGAGCGAGTTCTATGCAACACTCTGTTCAGCTTATATATATTTTATATTATATTATATTACTTTATATATATAATTCTTCTGTACGTGTGTATGTGACTGAACTCCTCCTAAACGACTGAATCAATTATGATGAAATTTTCTGTGTATGTTTGTGAAAATCCCGGACAGGTTTTGTTTCACAAATAACAATAAGTTAATGAATAATTAACCGTTAAAATAAGAAAAAAATAAAAATTAGGAGAAAGAGTTGCCATGGTAACAAAATATAAATATTTACCCATGTTTACGATTTTTTTTATTTATTTACATTTTGAATTCTAAAATATCGGCGTAAATTTTTTGTCTGTGTACCGGGAGAGTCCCGGAAAGGATATGATTCACAAAAAATCTTAAGTTCATGAATAATTAACCGTTAAAATAATCTATATATATAAAAATGAAAAGGGAAAATGTATGTACCGGTGTATGTATATAAGTAGGAGAGCAAGGGGGTCCAGGGGCGCAGCCCCCTGGCTAGACGGAAAGCCCCGCTTTCGGCGGGGCTTTGCGTCTAGTATATATATAAAGATGTTTTTTTTTAGTTTTGACCAACTCATTGACCTGAGAAAACGAAAAAGAAATTCGATAATTTTAATTAAAAAAAAAAAATTCAGGGAATTTAGAGAACGTGAGGGGAAGGGGAATCTAACAAGAATGCCAACAATGTTATATTGTTAAAAATTGTTTATAATGATGATGAAGAGAGGAAGGAATGGGAATGGAATGCAAAGAATTCTAAATTAAGAAGAATTTTTATGTTAAGAAATAACGAGCATTTGAAAGCAGAGGAAAATATGAAATTGAATAAACCTTTACTTTCTCATAACTATTATTAAGGGAAGAACTCCCAAAAATATATTTACGTTTCAAAACAAAATAGAATAAAAAAAAAAGCTTAATCAGGTCTATTCTCTAAAAACAGGCGTTAAAATTTAAAATAAACAAATGGGTGTTAAAAAGTAATCTAAAAAAAATCAGCGTTTAAAAAATGCTATTCTCTAAACAAAGTCTTAACACCGACGTTAACATGTTGTTTTTATTTCAAAGCTATCAAAATCATAACCTTACTTTTTAGGTTAAGGACGCCATTTGTATTTTAAACACAACGTTAAAATATTAACGGAACCCCCTAGACATGTCATTAATTTTTAACACTATTTACTAAATGTTAACGCTTTGGCTTTAAATTTTTGTTTACAGAATAGCTATTTGAGGCATGGAAGTGATTTTGAATAGCATTTTTTAACGCTGATTGTTTTTACATTACTTTTTAACACCTATTTGTTTATTTTAAATTTTAACGTCTGTTTTTAGAGAATAGACCTGAATATGCGTTCTTTTTATCAATTTACTTAATAGATCTATAAAAGGCCAAGCAAACAAACGTGTGTTTGTAAAAAATCAAAGAAGATTTAAAGGGCTGTCATTTTGATATAGATTCATGTCAAAATAAAAAAAAAACGAACGAAATTCAAAATTATATGGGTATGTAGTAGAAGTATAATAAAGAGAGCAGCTAGTTATATTTTCTTTTATTAAACCCTCAGTGCTGACGTTTCGGTCCTGTTAATAGCTCCACAATGGCGTCAAAAATAACTTAGCTTTTTATTTTAATGAAATAGCCTATATCCGGGTGCAAAGACAAAGAATAATCCAAATTAGAGTCTTTACTAAAAAGATATTAATTTTTATCCAAAACACGAAATTCACAATCATCTAAAAAAGTTTTATTAAAACATTTTAGAATGTTCATTTTTCAAGAATCTCATCCATTGAATTTTCAGCCAATTGACGGATTCACCCGCGGTATAATGACCAGATACAAAAATATTCTTAAAATTTTTGAATTAGACCACATTCAAAATTAACACTTAATGAATTCCATTTAATGTTAAAATGACATCAGCTATTATATCTAATGGTTCATTTTTGACGATATCGTAAAAATTACATAGAATTAAATTAGTTTAAAATAATGTAATGTGAAATAACTGATCAACTCATTTTTTGAAAATTTTTAATTGTTAGACCACTTTAATAATTATGGGCACATTTATGAATTTTAATCAAATTAATTCAAAAATTTATTTACCATAATAAAGGACAGTGTCAAAATGGCCTCAGATACCGAAAAAAAGGTTTTAAAGAAAAAATATCCTACGGGTGTGAATTCAAGTGTAAATTCTATTGCTCTAAAGATGGATGTATTGCTATTAAGATTATTTATTTTTATAAATAAATAAATAACCCCAACCAGACGGGGGGGGGGGGGGGGAAGAAATAAATCTGATAAAATAAAAGGCTCTTTCATAGACCACCCAACCCCTTAAAAGATAACATCTCAAGTTAATGGATTCTCATTTATTTTTTTTCTCCCCCCCTCCCCCCCCCCCTCGCCCCTATATTTGAATTATTATCTCTCTAGTGAGAAATCAACTTTGCAAAAATGTTACTTAAAGCGTTTTCAGATATTTCATTCTCTCTCTCTTTCAAGTCATCTATTTTGAATGCAAGAAGAGAGCTCATAAATAAACAAGTTATCTACGTGGCTACTCTTTTCGTAATGGCCAAATATTTTATATTATTAAGAGTTGATGCTATCAAAAAAAAAAAAAAAGAGAAAAAGAAAAAATTTAATGCAGAGTGTATTAATAAGAATTTATGTATTTTTTTGAAAAGCGTTAATTTTGCCTTGCAAAAGATTGCTTTTATAGTGAATTGGAATCCCCTGCGCCTTCCAAGATCTCTCTAATATTTTCAAATGTGTGGGTTATCGACTTTGTTAGATTTTTTTTTTTAATTTCATTTAAGATGCGCGCGCGTCTCGGGGTGCTAATTTTGGGAGATTGCGGCCACAATTTTGAAGCTATCGACCTAAATTTTTTTTTTTTTTAATTAAAGCTATTTAAAATATCTACAACTTATAGAAGCCCTTTTTTTGATTTTCTTTTTGGATTCAGGGGACCGCAAAACATGTATATCCATCAAAATGTCGACATCGAATTTTTGACATAAATCCAATACTTTCTCTCTCAATATATATATTATTCTTTATATATATAATTCTTCTGTACGTGTGTATGTGACTGAACTCCTCCTAAATGACTGAACCAATTTAGATGAAATTTTTTGTTTATGTTTGTGAGAGTCCCGGACAGGTTATGATTCACAAATAACAATAAATTAATAAGTAGAGACCGGATTTTAAGCAAAATGCTTATTGCTGAATTTTATAAGCAACCATTAGATATTTAATTTCTATACGAATTAGGAAAAACTAAGTGCATTGAGATTGCATTTTTTATGCTTTTTTTGCTTTTTTTGAGTTTTCATGCTTTTTTTCCCTTTCGTGCTTATTTGAACTTATTTTACGAATATTTATAATTTTTTTTTTTTTTATTAAAAAACACTTTTTCCCATTCACACCGCATACACCAGGGACGTATATAAGGGGGGGGGCGCCCCCTCCCCCAAAAAAAAATTCCAAAAACCCCGCAGTGTGAAAAAATATAGCCCTGGAAAAAAATTTTTTTCCGCAGGGTAAAAATTTGGTTCCGCAAAAAAATTTTTCGCAGGGCGGGGCGGAATAAATTTAGTTTCTTTAAAAAAAAAATTGTATACGCCATTGGTATGAGTAAAAATTGCTTATGAGATGCTTTTTTTCAACTTATATGCTTATTTAACAACTTTTTATTCAAGTTTTTTATGCTTTTTTAAGCACTTTTTTTCCATTTTTTATGCTTTTTGTCCGGTCTCTATTAATAAGTAAACCGTTAAAATAAGAAAAAAAATCTGGTGTGACTGGCGCACAGCACACAACTTTCTCTTACCTTCGGTAATCGAAAGTTGTGTACTGTGCTTGTCACACCAGATTTTTTGTGTCGACATATATTTAGTTTCCGCCAATATATTAGAATTTAAGATGTCAAATTTATAAACATGGAAACTATTTATATTTTGTTACCATGGCAACCATTTCTCCTATCTTTTCTATGAAGCACAAGAGTAAAGTGTGCTTCAAACAATTTTGAGGGCAAAACGAGAATATACATTTGAAAGAGCATCTAAAAAATAATTGATTTTTGAATTTTAATCAAAATCGTTAGAGCGAATTTTGAGAAAATTGAAAAAAACTGAAAAAGTACATCAGTAAAGTACTAGTACCCTTTGGCCGATTTTGATTAAAAGCTTATTTTTCCGGTCCCGGGGGGTGCCTAACTTAAATATAAAATTTCAACCTCCTAGCTCAATTCCTTCATGCTTAAAATTGAACACACACACACACACACCCCACCCACCCACAGACAGACGACCATGTCGCGAAAACCACTTTTTTGGATTCAGGGGACCTCAAAACGTGAAGATCCATCAAAATCTCGACATCGAATTTTTGACATGAATCCAATACTTTCTCACTATATATATATTACATATATACATAGGTAAGAGAAAGTAAAAATAAAAATTAAGAGAAATGGTTTTAAATAGAAATGCCTGACCACACAATAGATATTCTCTACAACGGTTATCGTCTAAAGTCTTAAATGGCCTAAGTTGCCGAAAAGACTGTGTGAATGTGTGTGTGTGAGTGTGAGTGTGAATGTTTAAAAAAAAAAAAAAATCTGGTGTGACTGGCGCACAGCACACAACTTTCTCTTACCTTCGGTAATCGAAAGTTGTGTACTGTGCTTGTCACACCAGATTTTTTGTGTCGACATGTATTTAGTTCCCGGCAGTAGGGAATATTTTAATTCAGATGTAAAATTTATAAGTATGGGAAAATATTTATATTTTGTTACCATGGCAACCATTTCTCCTATCTTTCCTATGAAGCACAAGAGTAAAGTGTGCTTCAAACAATTTTGAGGGGAAAACGAGAATATACATTTGAAAGAGCATCTAAAAAATAATTGATTTTTGAATTTTAATCAAAATCGTTAGAGCGAATTTTGAGAAAATCGAAAAAAACTGAAAAAGTACATCAGTAAAGTACTAGTACTCTTGGGCCGATTTTGATTAAAAGCTTATTTTTCCGGTCCCGGGGGGTGTTTAACTTAAATATAAAATTTCAACCTCGTAGCTCAATTCCTTCATCCTTAAAATTGAACACACACACACCCACCCACCCACCCACACACAGACAGACCATGTCGCGAAAACCACTTTTTTGGATTCAGGAGACCTCAAAACGTGAAGATCCATCAAAATCTCGACATCGAATTTTTGACATGAATCCAATACTTTCTCTCTATATATATATTACATATATACATAGGTAAGAGAAAGTAAAAAGAGAAATGGTTGCCATGGTAAGAAAATATAAATATTTTCCCATGTTTACCATTTTTTACCAAAGTCGAGATCAATGTGTGAATCGTACTTTGTTTTATATACCGCAAAAAGGAAATATTTAAAATTTGAAAGAAATCGTTAAAGCGAATTAAGAGAAAAGTGAAAAAAACTAAAAAAAAAAAGTACATTAGTACTAGTTCTCAAGAGTTCCCAAAGAAGTGACCTTCCTTAATTTGTTTTCTATACCGCAAATAGAAAATATTTAAAATTTTAAAGAAACCGGTAAAGGGAATTGCGAGAAAAATGGAAAAAACTAAAAAAAGTACTTCAGTAAAATACTAGTATCCGAATTTCACTAAAGAGACCTAGCGCAATTTCATATTCTTGCTGAAAATAGTTTATATTTAAAATTTGAAAAAAAAAAAAAAAAATCGTTAGAGCCTATTTCGAGTACTGATGTGCTGACAAACAAACAAATAAACGTAAGGTACATTGCTCGTTTAATAGTAGTAGATTTTTTATATTAATTTAAATTATAGTAATTAAAATTTTAAAAAAATTCCCCCCCCTCTCCCCTAGATCTATTTTGTAATTTTAATTACTATAATCTAAATTTTTTTTTTTTTTTTTTTTTTTTTTTTATTTGAGGGAAAAGCTTAAATTACGGCATAAAAACCCTCAATAGCCTACAAAAAAAATCATTCCCCGGTTATTTACCCCTGGTGCATCGTGCACGGAGGCACGCACCAAACCCAAGTACCGGTATCTAGCGTAATTGCCATTAACCCGGTTCCAATATTGGGAGTGAGAGGCCCTTCACCTCCCTACTCCCCAAAAATCAGTCCCTTTCGGGACTGGTATCTCCTCCCCCTGCCAATCTGTGTGTCAGCCTATAATCTAAATTACGGCATAAAATTACGGCATAAAAACCCTCAATAGCCTACAAAAAAAATCATTCCCCGGTTATTTACCCCTGGTGCATCGTGCACGGAGGCACGCACCAACCCCAAGTACCGGTATCTAGCGTAATTGCCATTAACCCGGTTCCAATGTTGGGAGTGAGAGGCCCTTCACCTCCCTACTCCCCAAAAATCAGTCCCTTTCGGGACTGGTATCTCCTCTCCCCTCATTCACCGCCTATAATCTAAAATAATATAAAATTTAATTATATGATTAATAATAGAATAATAATTGTGAGATTTTAACTTTTTTCAGTGTAATGCATTTCACTTCAAAACTAGTTGATGGATTTTTATGGGGTTTTTGTTCAATATGTAGAGAATTTCACGGAGATGATTTTATTTTTACTTTCTCTTACCTCTAGATATATGTTAATATATAGAGAGAGAAAGTATTGGAGTCATGTCAAAAATTCGATGTCGAGATTTTGATAGATATACACGTTTTGAGGTCCTCTGAATCCAAAAAAGTTGTTTTCTGCCTGTGTGACTGTCTATCTGTGTGTGGGTGTGTTGAATTTTAAGCATGAAGGAATTGATCTAGGAGGTTGAAATTTTATATTTATGTTTTGTACCCTCCTGGACCGTGAAAATAAGTTTTTAAACAAAATCGACCAAAGAGTACTAGTACTTGAAATGATGTACATTTTCAGTTTTTTTTCCATTTTCTCAAAATTTGCTCTAACGATTTTGATTAAAATCCAAAAATCAATTATTTTTTAGATGCTCTTTTAAATGAATATTCTCATTTTGCTCTCAAAATTGTTTGAAGCACACTTTACTCTTGTACTTCATAGAATGATCAAGGAGAAATGGTTGCCATGTTAACAAAATATAAATATTTTCCCATGTTTATAAATTTTAAATCTAGAATTTTAATATATCGGCGGAAACTAAATATATATGTCGACACAAAAAATCTGGTCTGACAAGCACAGTACACAACTTTCGAATACCTAGGGTAAGAGAAAGTTGTGTGCTGTGCGACCAGTCACACCAGATTTTTGAAAAAGTTAATTTAGGGTGTAAAAAAATTCATATTTATAAAATATTATTAGATAATAATTATATTATCTTTATTACATACTATCCTAACAAAGGGTTTTGAATATGTAAAGTAGAAAATCTGTAAATATTCTTTTACTCGTTGTTTGGTCAGGTCATATGACCCTGTGGCAACAATAAAAGAAATCAAGTCGAAAAGATCAAATTTGCCACAACAAACAACCTTGAAAGGGATAATGGATTTCAATAGAGAGATTGTTTGTTTGCTTTTAATTTCGTTAAAATAATTTGACTTTGAGATAAAATAGGAAAAAAAAAAGAGAGAGACGAATAAAATTAAAATGTTCTATAGAATTAATTTCTATTCCCCCCCTCCCCCCTGTCTTTTTGTTTATTCCTTCATAAACTAAATATTTACAAGGAGTAGGAGAAAGAGAGTGAATGACGTCAATGGATGGAGATTGCTCAGGTCGTGGATTTTTATTATATTTTTAACTTCTCACATATGTGCGTGTGCGTGTGTGTGAAAACAGAGAATAAAAAAAAAAAAAAAAAAAACCGGTCGAAAATATTTTCTTTCATGCAAATTTTTTTTTTATTTTATTCATGAGCAAGTAAGCTCTCCTATAAATAAAGAACCCGAATCGAAATTAATGGTGGGGATCAAATGAAAAAAAAAAAAAAGTTGACTTGAATAAAGCATATAATAAGTCATCGCAATCCTTTGCTATTTATTTTATTTTCTTTTCAAATTTAAATTTTTTGACTAGCTGCGCGGTCCCCCGTCGCACAGTAGGGCAGAATCAAACAAAATCTGGCAGAAATTAATAAATGTAATTTTTTTAATTATAATCTTTAGGTTTATACAGTTTGAGTATAAAACATTTAAAAATATAAAAAACAAATAGATATTTTGATCGTAGCCCTCGGGCTTGGTGTAGAGGTTGCGTGCTAACCTCGTATACCAAACGTCGCGGGTTCGGACCCCAGGCAGTCCGATGATTTTTATTTAAACCATTTGGATACCAAATGACTTAAATAAGAATGCCTGGACCCCTAATATGTGTATATTATCAATAACGGATATCGTCTAATGTCTTATATGGCCTAAGTTGCCGAAAAGACTGTGTGAATGTGAGTGTGAATGAGAAAAAAAGTGTGAGTGTTTTTTTGTTTATAAAAAAAAAATTTGATCATACTAGCTGCGTCGCCGGCCAAAAGAGGGCCGAATTTTGACTGAAATTTGAAGAATGAATGAATGGTATCAAGAAATCTCTAGAAAATCCAGATTTCATTTTTTGAATTTCTGCCAGCCTTTTTTGATTCTGCCCCACTGTGCGTCGGGGGTTTCACTCTCCGTTGTTTCAAACTGAATCCCTTATTTAAGGCCTTTTTTAGACCCAATTAATTTGTATCCATTTCAATTTGTTATTTGTGACGCGTTACCATCTCCAAGCACAAGAGCTAACAATTTGTAAGTAGGCTGTACAAAACCTCGAAATTTTATTTCTCATTTCTAGACATATCAAAATCTTTTTTTTTTTTATTTATTTATTTTTTTTATAAACATTCTCCCTCACACTCACACACACACACACACATTCACACAGTCTTTTCGGCGTTATTTCATGAAAATATCTATTGGGGGTCCAGGCATTTCTATTTAAGCCATTTGGTATCCAAATTACTTAAATAAAATCATCGGACTGCCTGGGGTCCGAACCCGCGACGTTTGGTATTGGAGGTAGGCACGCTACCAACTACACCAGACCCGGGGGCAACAGAATAGAGAACCACAAAATCACCATGTCGCGAAATTCAGGGGATCTCAATCAAAATCTCGACATCGAATTTTTGACATGAATCCAATACTTTCTCTCTCTATATATTATCATATATATATAGAGGTAAGAGAAAGTAAAAAAACGACCGAGCTCCGGCTCGGTCAACAACCCGAAACTAATTTTGAAACTGGCAGTAAATAAATTAAAAAAAAAAAATGCACTGTACCGTGCTGCCTGAACTAAAAGTACATATCGTTACAAAAAATCTTTCAAATAGGGAAGGTACAAAAAAAGTTGTTGGCTGTGCGACTAGTCACACCAGATTTTTATATTCAATTAAGGCCTTAAGATAAAAGAGAGTTAAAGAGGGTTAATAAGAATATATTTGAATTTATTAATTATCCTTGAAATAAGAACGATAATTATAAAAATGCCCCTTTTCTAAAAGTAAAGTGAGATTATAGAATAATTTCTTTAAGAAAACAAAGAGAATCCAAACAGGTTCAGACTCGAAAGAGATAAGAGAGAAGTAAAGACAAATATGTAAAAATATAATTATTAATTAATTTTATATTTAAAGAATTCGACTGGTGTTTGACCCACCAACAAATAAACACACATTTGTTAAATGTGTGCGCTTGGTATATGATGAAGAATAAAAAAATAAAATATTTTCAACTCATGTCGTTACAAAAAATCTGTTGTGTTAACTACAGTGCCAAACTTTCAAATACGGAAGGTACAAAAAAGTTTTTGGCCGTGCGACTAGTCACACCAGATTTTTCTGATTTCATTTAATATTTGAATTGCTGTGTGTATGTGTCTGATGTGATTTCTTTCAATGATAATATGAAATTAACTAATAAAATAAAATTTGTAAATTGTATTAAATAATGAAAAAAAAAAAATTGGTGCAAGCCTGATATAAGAGAGAGGTGTGCTAATAATCACACCACAATTTACTTGTAGGGATTATAAAGAAATATTCGCTATCAATATCGAAATTATGAAAAATATTTTTAATATTCTCTGCTTGATAAAAATATTATTTCAATATTCTTTGGGCCTAAATGTGTGCTTGTTGTAATGTGGCATCATAGGCAACTTTTATATTTAAGTGATTTAATATTGCCTCAGTGTTTGAGAAAGAACAGAAAGGCAAAAAATCACTCAAGATTTCTCTCTCAAATAAGCTCTGATTCAAAACTTTAAATAAGATTCGCTCTACTTGATATATTTTATGATAAATGAAAAATAAAATAAATAAAATTTGCATAAAATAAATTATTAATTAAAATGGAGATTAAAAAAAAAGAGAAAAAGAACGATAATATGCATTCATATAAGGTACGAAACAAATATTCAGGAGGCGTGGAGCCTAAAGGCGTCATGTAACTAGCGAAAATAAATTTTAAAAAAAAAATGTCTAGAAATTCATGAATTATTTTATCAATTATAAATATTAAATGATTATTAAGAGTAATTAATAAATAATTAGCAATATTGAAGTGAAATACCTAGTTAAAACCGGCGAGAAACGAAGAGAGCGAGAGAGAGTCGACTAACCCCAAAGATGGCTGGACAGCAAATGAGGTGGCTTGGGTATTTCTTGCACACATTAGCATAGATTTGATCACTAGACAAGTCTCCACTCTACTGAATGACTAGGCTAGGTTGGTGTTCTTTTCTATGCAAGCCTTGTGGCGCCAAAGAATACAACCCTTGTGATTGGCTAATTAGTCAGAAGAGGGAGATGGGCGATTCTATTTCAATTGCACAAAAGGGGAGTCAGGTAGTGAGATGACGTCTTCTTATGTATTTTAATGAATAGTTAAATAATAAAGGAAATAAAAAATATTAAGATTTTTTTATCAAATTAATTCAGTAAAATGTAATTATATCAATATTTAAGAAATTTTCTCATTTTTAAATTAAAATAAGACTTAATACAAGAAAAATATGGGTTTAAAATAGAGTTAATATTTTCTTTAAATATTAATAGTTGCATGTTGTGTGTAAATCGACTGGTCTTGTGGTTCGACATTAATTGAGTTTTAAATATATTTGTTTTTCACAAAAATTTTTAGTTCATCTATCCCGTGATTCGCGGAAAACAATGCAATGACAAATCTGCTTATATTTTCTTAAATAAATGAATTCAATTAACAGTAAGTAAAAACATTGACTCTGACTTACGGCCATTTGAGGTTTTTGAAACAAAATTGTTTTTCATTTCAATAATTAAATTTTTTTTTACTTTCTCTTACCTATATGCAAATGTTTTTTTTTTTATTTATTAGGCAAATATGCAAATGTTAATATACATATAACCGGTAAATAGAGAGAAAAATTAATGGATTCATGCATTAGTTCTCGAAAACTGCTTTAACGATTTTTTTTTTTCAAATTTAAAATATATTCTATTTCCAGCACCAATATGAAATTGCGTTAAGTCTCATCTTTTGGAAATTTCGGGTACTAGTACTTTACTGATGTACTTGTTTAGTTTTTTTTTTCATTTTTCTCGGAATTCCCTTTACCGATTTCTTTCAAATTTTAAATATTTCCTATTTGCGGTATACAAAACAAAGTACGATTGATCTCGTCATTGGGAAACCTCGAGTACAAGTACTTTACTGATGTACTTTTTTTAGATTTTTTCTATTTTTTTAATATTTTCTTTGACGATTTCTTTCAAATTTTAAACATGTACTATCTCCCGTAAACAAAACAAATTACATAGAAGAATTTTTTTTTTTTTTGGAATGGGTGCATAAGGTCCGAAGACCTATAATGACCAATAGTCACATGCAGCCAGGAAGAAAATAAAACAAAAGGAGAAGCATAAAGGGGAAACTCAACTGCGGGAACTGAGAAGATGCCTGTTGAGGTTAGACTTGAAAGTCTGAAGATTGTAGGTTTTGGGGAAGATAGACGCAGGGAGCTTGTTCCAATCACGGGAGGTCATGGGGACAAAGGAAGAATGAAATTGATTTGTTCTGTTAGTCGTGATCTGAACAGCATAGGGATGCTGGGAGATGCCTCTCTTGTGTTCCGTGAATATGTTGCATTGGGTGGATAATTGATTTTAATTCGGCAGAGCATTGACCATGGGAATACCTGTAGAAGAGAGATAGTGAAGATACTCTTCTTCTATGATCTATGATTTCAATGGCTGAGTGATAATTACTAGGATTAAGAAGATGTATGGCAGTCAGGCAAGTGATAAAGAAACTATTTGATTATCGTCGACGTTTCGGGATCACGTCGATCCCATCTTCAGGACGATAAACTTTTATTGTTGCTTACTGTTAAATAGATGCAATTTTGGTTCATACAAATATAAATACTTATATTTACATATACCATTAGATGTATATGAGAATTGCCGTAGGCGCATGGGCTATATTTTTAATTTGTGGCAAATGGGCCCGAAACGACAGCACTGGCCAAGATTGAAAGACTATATGTATATGCAAATATAAGTATTTATATTTGTACGAACCAAAATTGCATCTATCTAAGCAACAATAACAGCTTATCGTCCTGAAGATGGGATCGACGTGATCCCGAAACGTCGACGATAATCAAATAGTTTCTTTATCACTTGCCTGGCTGCCATACATCTTCCTAATCCTAATAAAAACAAATTAAACTAGGTTTCGTCTTTTGGACACCTCGAGTACTAGTACTTTACTGATGTACTTTTTTATTTTTTCAAATTTTCTCAAAAATTATTTCAAATTTTAAAAAATATGAAATTAGCTAGATTTTATCTTTGATAACTTCAGTATTTATTCGGTTTTTCTTCGAAATTTTAATAGTACGGAGTTGATTTAAATTGATGATAAACTTTTTTTCTCTTTTGATTTTTTTTTTCCCTCTCGCCATCCCAAGTTCCCAAGAGAAAGAGGAAAGATCAAATTTGCGAACATTTGGAGAGAGATAGAAAATAATAATAAAAAAAAAGACTTAAAGAAAAGTTAGTAAAAGTGAAAAAGCAAGTAACTTGCTGGCTGGAAAATAATAATAATTTATCCTTGAACTTGAATTAGTTAAAAAAAAACTTTTCAAATTAGGAGTTCTACTCCCAAAAGTCATATAAAATTCATTCATATAAATATTTGAGCGATGATAGCTAGCAACAGAACATAGCGAAACTTTTTGATTATTGACCCTCGCATAATCGGCTGTTGATTTTTTTTGTAAATATTTCAGATGTTTAGATCCTTAAAAAAGTAAATTTTCCATCATTTATAAAAAAAATAACATCAACACTTTGGTATTTTTCCAGTTTCTCGTTAATCAAGTGGTCTAAGCATAAAAAATGACTATTATCATTTTTGTAGAAGAGAAAATTTCCTATAAGTTTAATTTGGAATATTTTTTTCTAAACTCAGTCGTTTAGAGGCCTTGGGTGGATTATATTTCTGATAAAAGTAGAAAAAGAGTTGAAATTTATTCTATTTTCAAAAATATTTTATTAACCACGGGTTCTAGCATAAAAATGGTTATTATTATTTTTGTAGAGAAGAAAATTTGCTACAAGCTTTATTCTAAGCATTTATTTCTAAGCCCGCTGGTTAATAAATTAAAGCTGTCTAAAATAATAGGATTTTTTTTTACGAAAAAATTGTTTTTGTATCTCGTTAATTATTGCTTTTTAAAATAAATAGTCTAAATAAAATTTGTAAGAAATTTTTTTCTCTATAAAAATGATAAGAACTAATTTTATGCTAGATGTAATAGTTAATGAGATAATTGCAAAAAAAGAAAAAAAATAGAAATATTTCTTTTTTTCTCAATTTTAAAACGCAGTGGCTCGTTAATTATTGCTTTTTGAAATAAATAGTCCAAATAAAATTTGTAGAAAATTTTCTTGTCTATAAAAATGATAAGAGCTAATTTTATCCTAGCTCTAATAGTTAAAGAGATATTTATGAAAAATCTGTTCAAAGTATTGATTGTAAAATTGAAGCTATGACGTGTGTAGCAACGTTTGTTTCTCGATTAATATTATTGTGTGAATGGGAGAGAAAGAGAGAGAGATTGACCCTGAAGGTTATTTTAAAAATAAACTCCCTTAATAATAATAATGAATGGAGGGGATTTATTTATTCAACACGTGTGTCCGATTAGTCCGACCATTTTTTTTTTTTTTTTTTTATGAATAAATAAATTTTTATCATAAAAATGAAATACGAGTTAAAGTGATTTGAATTTCAATATGATGCGGGGATTCCTGGGGCTTAATAACAATTTAAGAGTCAAAGAGTAGATAAAAAAAAAATTAACTAGGAATGCACAAAGACAACATTATGTCAATAATCGACTTCTTTCAATTAAAATCGTACAATTGCACCAGTGGCGAAACGTTGCTACATACGTCATAACTTCAATTTTACAATCAATACTTTGAACAGATTTTTCACAATTATCTCTTTAACTATTAATCCTAGGATAAAATTAGCTATTATCATTTTTATAGAGAAGAAAATTTCCTATAAATTTTATTTGAACTATTTATTTCAAAAATCAATAATTAACGAGCCACTGTGTTTTAAAATTGTGACAAAAGAAATATTTCTATTTTTGTTTTTCTTATTTCACAAATATTTCTTTAACTATTAAAGCTAGGATTAAATTAGCTATTATCATTTTAATAGACAAGAAAAATTTCCTATAAATTTTATTTGAACTATTTGTTTCAAAAAGCAATAATTAACGAGATACAAAAACATAATTTTTTCGTAAAAAAATCATCTCATTTTAGACAGCTTTAATTTGTAAACCTGCGGGCTGAGAAATAAATTCTTTGAATAAAACTTGTAGCAAATTTTCTTCTCTACAAAAAATAATAATAACCATTTTTATGCTAGAACGAGGGGTTAATAAGATATTTTTGAAAATAGAATAAATTTCAACTCTTCTACTTTTATCAGAAATGTAATCCACCCAAGCCCTCTAAACTACTGAGTTTGCGCGTCAAAAATAGTGCAACAATACTTTGTAGAGAACCCCACTTTGACCACAACTACATCGTTCGTGACTGTTTGATGATACTATGCAAAATTACAGCATTATTTTAAACACTTTTGGGTATCTGCGTCAGTCAATAAGTCGGTGACTTTTTGAATGAAACACAGGTTTTTGGATAAAAAATTATTTTATTTTTTAACGTAGTCTCCTTTGAGCTCTATACACTTTGTCCAACGTTTCTCCAATTTTTTTATCCCTTCCAAAAAATAAGATTTGTCGAGGGCTTCAAAATCATCGTTGGAGTCAAATCTCTTTTTTTCAGGTTTGGAAACAAGAAATAGTCACTCGGGGCTAAATCCGGAGAATAGGGCGGATGAGTGAGCAATTCATATCCCAATTCATGGATTCACTTTTTTCCATTTTCTTCTCAAATCACGAGGTAGTCTGCTATTAATGGATGTCAAACAAAAACAAAAAGACCCAGCTGGTTCAAATTTCGACAGGAGACAGCTGATAGTTGCCTGCTGACAGAAGCAGTGTTGCCATTTCAGTTAAGAGGCGGGAAATTTAAAAAGTCACGGACTTATTGACCTGCCCTCGTATGTTACCTCTCTCTCAATAATTAGAGAAAATCTGTTGAGAGAGATCTACAAATATTTTGTTTTTGTAAATATTTCTTAACTATTTAATAAATAAATAAATATAGATAGTATAAACATAGATTTATTTATTTTTTAACACCCTCGCACGCACCTCATCGGCATGCTTGTTTTCTATGCATATGAGACTACAAATTATATCTGCGCCTCCGATCTTTAGGGTTGGATATGCCATATATTTTTACTTGTCAAAGACAATATTTAAAGAGAAAAAATAGAAATATCAATTTTGGTACATCCTGTATATAAAATTATATATTTTTGGGTAAAAAAAACAAAAATTCAATTTAATAGTGCTAGCTAAAAGGGCATAAATATGTAAATGAAAACTTAAATTAAAAAAAAAAAAAAAAACGAAACACATCTGAAACCAGCTGAGTATCGGGATACCTGTCCATCAATTCTCTCTTATCTATTTATTTATAATATTGTATTTGTTTTGACTTTCTTTTTGCGGCTAAATCGCCTGCTGAGTGGCGAAAGTCCGAAAATTCAATTTATGAGTTAAAACTACGAAACGTTAAAACGAGTGGCAAAGTGGCGAAGATATATTTCCAATATTTGCTATTGCTTCTAGCCTATTCATTTGTTGCCCGGATATTTAGAGGTAGCTATATGTTTATAAAACTTTCAGACGCCTTTTCTCCAATTGTTCAATTTCGGACTTTTGCCACTCAGCATATGTAGTTATTTGTATTTTTTGATCGTATTATATACCTGATTAAATTGAAACATAACCGTCGGAACATGATTTAATTTTCACATGGACATTCGGTCAAAAAAAAAAAAAAAATAAAATAAAATAAAATTTTATAGTGTACTTCAAAAAATATTCATGAAATATTCATACTCTTTGAAGAGCGTCTAAAAAAATAGTTGATTTATGAGTTTTAATCAAAATCGTTAGATCAAATTTTGAGAAAAACTGAAAAAGTACATCAGTAAAGTACTAGTACTCTTTGACCGATTTTGTTCAAAAGGTTCGTGTCACGTCCCAGGGGGCACCCCACTCAAATATAAAATTTCAAACAGTTTTTTAGTGTAGACCAGTAAATAATTAATTTGAAGATCAGTAAGTAGTTTAATTCTTGGTCACGTCAAGATGGTGGTTGAAGAATAAATCAAATAAATTTTCTTAAAAATTATATTTTTTATATGAGAGCATTCTTTTAGACATCTGGCTTACAAGCCTGCGCAAGATACACTTTTTTCGGCACCATGAATTGCCGTCTTCAGAGCCAATTTAACTCTCCACTAAACATCTTTACTTCTTTAGAGAAAGCGAATTTTAACAAATATAAAACAAAAAACCTTCAATATGCTTATTCTTATGGTGCTGAAACAAGTATATCTTGCGCAGGCTTGTAAGCCAGATGTCCAAAAGAATGCTAAAAAACATAATTTTTAAGAAAATTTGTTTTATTTATTCTTCATCCACCATCTTGAGGTGACCAAGAATTAAACTACTTACTGATCATCAAATTATAAAATGTCAACTTCTTAGCGCAATTCCTTCATGGTCAGAAATATAGAGACACAAAGACAGACCATGTGGCGAAAACCACTTTTTTGGATTCTGGGGACCTCAAAACGTGAAGATCCATCAAAATCTTGACATCGAATTTTTGACATGAATCCAATACTTTCTCTAGTTACATATACGTATGTATTATTAAAATATACATATAGGTAAGAGAAAGTAAAAATTCTATGCTTTTATTTAAATTTTACTAAAAAGAGGAATAATTTCATTTTTCTTGTCAAAATTATCTAATATTAATATAAAGGAATATAAAACGGAGCCCTCGGGCCTTGGGGTTTAGCGTGCTGGTCTTCTGTAGCAAGGGTCGCGGGTTCGCATCCCGTCTCCTGTGACAATTTATTGGCTACCAATTCAAATAAACTAAAAGAAACGGGGCCTAAATGGCCTCCTTCGATATCGAAAAAGACCTTAAATGAAAATAAAAACATAAAACGGAAGTCAGTGGCTAGCGCTTTATATTTTAGTAATGATTCTTAGACCCCGAAAGACTACAAGTTCAAGAAAATGTGTGTTTCGGAATCAGATGAAGTCAGGATTTGTGTCTCAGCTGGTTTAAGATGTTAAGAGCGCGGGATGTTGGGTGTTTTCGCCTACCTTGCAAGGAGAGCAGCAACCAGCCACGCCACCCAGCAAATGAGCAACGCTCTGGCCTTCGTACACACGTATCCAGCTTCCAGGGGTCGACAGATGGCATAGTAACGTTCAAATGAGATTGCTAGGATTGTCAGCACACTAGCATGCGCCACTGTCAACTCCACAAACGGCTCTGCTTTACCTGCAAATAAAAAAACAATATAATCAGCGGCGTAACCAGCCTTTGAGGGCGGGGGGGGGGGCGAAGCTTAACTAGGGCGCCGATTTTCCAGGGGGCTCCGCCCCCTGGACCCACTCCCTTGCTGCCGCCTTCGGCGAGCAAATTTCTTTCATCCTGTAATTTCCTCAGCGAATTTGTTTATATTTACATGTTTTTTAATGACACCTGTATGATTTTGTTTTGATTTTTC
Source organism: Euborellia annulipes (assembly GCA_023213315.1). Classification (NCBI taxonomy): domain Eukaryota; kingdom Metazoa; phylum Arthropoda; class Insecta; order Dermaptera; family Anisolabididae; genus Euborellia; species Euborellia annulipes. The sequence goes on along the minus strand of JAKCPI010000522.1, from coordinate 3,080 downwards.
TTTGCTTTTAAGAAAAATGTCGTTTTCTTCTGTGATTATTTCAAAAACTATTCAGTTTTCGGAAAAATATCAAAGAATAAAAACTTTTTAAAATTGAGTATTTTATCATAATATGACAAAGAAATTGAAAATTTCGAAATTTTTGAAAAAACTTATTAGGTAAAGTACTACTTCCAAGTAACGTATTTACTCCAAAAGTTGATAGAAATCTACAATTTTAGTGTAAGGAGCATATACCAAATTTCATCTATCTAGCTGCTTTGGTTTTTAAGCAATCGTGTTCACACACACACCCAGACGTAATTCCAATAGAATATACGAGAAAGTCACGGGGAAGTCATTCCCCATGTTTTTTTTAACACACACTTTTTTCCCATTCACACTCACACACACGTGCACACAGTCTTTTCGGCAACTTAGGCCATATAAGACTTTGACTTTGACATTTGGTATTCAAATGGCTTAAATAAAATCATCGGACTGCCTGGGATCCGAACCCCCGATTAGAGCCCTGCACGGGTACGGGTTGGCCCGTTACCCGCCCGGCCCGCGGCCCGGCCCGGGCGGGCTTTGGAGGCCATGAAAAAATTACGGGCGGGTAGCAAGTCTAAATAAAAGGGTTCGGGCGGACGGGCATGCAAATGAAATTTTATTTAAAAATTGCTAGACATTCGTTCATTCATTCACTAAATCTCGGGCGGGAATGGGCGGGTTTGAAAAAATTCCGGGCGAGCTCGGGCGGGCCTGAAGAATGGTAAAAGCCCTTTCATTTTGAGAAGATCGAAAAAAAATGAAAAACTACATCAGTAAAATACTAGTACTTTTTGGCCGATTTTGATTAAAAGCTTATTTTCACGGTCCCGGGGGGTGTTTAACTTAAATATAACATTTCAGTCTCATAGCTCAATTCCTTCATGCCTAAAAAAATTTTGAATTCCAAAAAATTAAATATTAAGGTTTATACGAATCCTGAGTAAATCTCCACAGGCATAAAACATCAAATTAAGGCTTATATATTGCAAAATAAAAAAAATTTTAATTATAAAGCCTCTATATTTATTATTTTTGGAATTAAATTCTTTTAAAATAGTAGAATTCAAGTTGTAATATAATTTTAAAAGAAAACAATCAATTTTTTAAGACAATCGATGAAAAGAATATGATAAAATCACATTCGCTGGGCTATATCTTAGAGGCCGTAGGGCGCCTATGCCGGTTTCGGGGGGCGCCAAGTTCTCGATGCGCCTGGGGCGGGGGGCTCGAGCCCCCCTGGCCCCCCCCCCTGGTTACGCCACTGAATATAATTAATTAGTGATTTGGAAAATAAAATCTCAATCTGTGAACAAAATATCTCAATAAATAAAAGAGCTAGTCAAAATAAAAATTTATAGGCTAATAGAGGTGATAGAAAAAAGAATTCTTTATTTCTTTTTTCCGTGAGTTCCTTCACGAGAGAATTCTTCTCTTTCAAGTAAATGAAATATTTAACCGACATTTTGATGTATTTATTTTATTTCCATGGGAAAGTATTTCACTTGAGAAAAAGAAAAAAAAACAAAAACAAATAGAGCAAGTTTTCTATTTTATAGTCTGATCTTTTACTTTCTCTTACATATATTATATTGTATGTTAATACAAGCGGCTTAGCCCGATTTAAACAATTTTTTTTTTTAATTCTTTCCGGCCATCTTAGGCCATATCAAGGGCGGATACAAGGGAGGGGGTAAAGGGGGTAATTACCCCCTCCCCGAGAAAAAAATTCTTTTTAAAGTAAAATTAATACTTAATAGATTAATGAGATGAAGAGGATGCAGCCAATAATAAATAAAAAGCATCTATTTTGTTAACACTCTTTATTTAGGAACGTTTCGGCCATGATCAACAAAGCCATCTTCAGCCCTTTAAGCTAGAATCCTCTTCATCTCATTAATCTAATTTATATAACAGCCACAATTCACTTAATACTTAATAATTTGATTTGTATTTATATTCTGGCAAACAAGTACAGAATGCATCTTGAAATTACAGAAATTAAGAAAAAATTGTGGGCTGTGCGACCAGTCACACCAGATTACCGATATATACAGATATACTGTATTTTAAAAATATTTTTTAAGTATGGAAGAGGGGGATATTTAAAAATGAATTCGCCCCCCCCTCGAAAAAATTCAATATACACCTCTGGTACAAAATGTAGATAGGCGCCCTCTTCTAGTGACGCCCCAGGCCTAACTGGATATATAAAAAAAAAAAAAAAAAAAAAAAAACGGGATTTTAAGCAAAAGCATTTAAATACAATGAAATACTATTTAAGATTACTAACAAAATCGATTATTTTATAATATTTATTGAATTTCTCATTGCTAAAATTACCGAATAATCCTATATAGCAGGGGCGTATATAGAAATTTTGTTCGGTGGGAGGGGGAACCTAAGTTTCCCGCCCAGGGGCAAAAATTTTTTCTGACACGAAAATTTTGCCGCCCCGCAGAACATTTTCCTTTTTGCGGAACGAAAGTTTTCCAACCTTTTTTTTACAGGGCTATATTTGTTCGCACTCCGCTAATGTCTGATTATTCCTATATATGTATACTAGACGCGTGCTCCGCCCTCGGCGGGGCTTTCCGTTCCAGTGGGGCTGCGCCCCTGACCCCCTTGCTCGCCTACTTATATACATACCGGTACATACATTTTCCCTTTTCATTTTTATATATAGAGACTATTTTAACGGTTAATTATTCATGAATTTAAGATTTTTTTGTGAATCATATCCTTTCCGGGACTCTCCGGGTACACAGACAAAAAATTTACGCCGATATTTTGTGAATTCAAATGTAAATAAAAAAAAATCGTAAACATGGGTAAAATATTTATATTTTTGTTACCATGGCAACTATTTCTCCTAATTTTTATTTTTTTTCTTATTTTTTTAACTGTTAATTACTCATTAACTTATTGTTATTTGTGAAACAAAATCTGTCCGAGATTCTCACAAACATACAGAAAATTTCATCATAATTGGTTCAGTCGTTTAGGAGGAGTTCAGTCACATACACACGTACAGAAGAATTATATATATA
>JAKCPI010000520.1:0-12951 GCA_023213315.1 Euborellia annulipes | reverse complement strand
CTCGTGGAGAACGGTCACATTTTGCAGAAGCTCCCTTATCTCAGTTACCTTTATATTATTTGTTTTGATTTTTTTTTGTGATCATTCTATCACTTAGCAAATAGCTAAGTGACCAAGATGAATGATTTGGGGGCCCAGGAGGGGCCCCCAGACACATCTCCGCCCATCGGGACTTCATCGGATTCGCAGATACAGATAAGCGATAATTCACTTATGGACGTAAATAATGATTCTAATAATTCCCATATTGATAAAAATAATGAGGTAGAGAACTCTACAAATAGCCCTGCCTCTTTAAAAATGAAAATTCCAATTAATAAATATTCTTTATCTGATCCTGGACCTTATATTGTATTTATAGAGGATATTAATGAGAATAGTATCAAAATTCACCCTATGAAGGTGGGTAAATTATTACATCGCGATTTACCTCGGTACAAGAATTTTATTAAAAATATAAAAATTGTGAGTAATAAAAAGGTCCGAGTAGAATTATCATCTAGAGAAGCGGCTAATCATTTAATTAATGAAAAGTTTTTAGCTGATAGAAAATATTCCGCTTATATTCCAATATTTTTTACCACCAAGAGTGGAATCCTTCGAGGAATTCCCATTGATACAACTCTTGAAGAAATTCAAGAGGATTTACTTTCGCCAGTCCCTATTTTGAATATTTTTCGTTTCAATAAAAAGGGAGACAGAAATTCTCCTACGGAAACTGTAAAAATTACATTTCAGTCACAGTCTTTGCCCAATTATGTTTATTTACATGGCGTGAGGGTTAAGGTTAACCCTTTCATTCCTACTACCATTCAATGCAGGGCGTGCCTGGCATACCACCATAAAACGGAGAATTGTAGAAGGAAACCGCGTTGTGCTAGATGTGCTTGTGAGCATCTGACGAGTACTTGTAACTCCAATGCAGATCCTAAATGCATTTTTTGCAATGGAAATCATTTATCAACCGATCACGAAAATTGTCCCGAATTTCCAAAGCAGAGGATGATAAAGGGTAAAATGACCATTTACAATCTATCTTACAGAGAGGCTCTTCTAGAATATTATACTGACAAAGATAATGAAGAGAGATCCTATGCTGATGCTGCTAGAGATGCTATTTTAATTGACACCACAGATAATTTTCCAGTTTTACCCGAAAATGATCAGCGCAGACGTTCGGTCTTTAAAAGAAAAAATGAATCTGATTCTTCTGATAGCGAGTTTCGAATTCGCCAACAACAGAAAAAACATACTTTTCATGTTCAAAAAAAAATCCACTCTCCGCCTACTGTTAATAGACCAAGTTTTCCATCATTGCCCCCTCCTTTAGTTTTAGGCGTACCCTCGCCCATTCGATCAAACCCCTATAATATGGAACAAAATTCACCCTTTATTCAAAGGAGCGAAGAAAAACAAATTGATATTAATAACTTAATTACAAATATTCTAGAAATTATAGAAGAAGTAAATAAAAACACTGATACACCGAAACAACAGTTAATGGAGATTATTTCTAAAAATGTCCAGTCAATGTTTAAAACATAGTATTAAAGGATTTGAGATCAAATAAATTATAAATAAAAGATATCCATTATAGTAAGTTAAAATAATTAATAAGATTGAAGAATGTTTTAATAAGTCTCGCATAATCTGTTGATTGAGTTTTTATCCTCTCTCTTAAACAAGGAGCAAAAAAAAAATAAATAAATAAAAAATAAAAAGATAAATAACTAAATGGCTAACTTTGTAAATAATAATTTCTGTGGCCAATTCATATCAATTATTCAGTGGAATGCGAGATCTTTGCATAGTAAAAAAGAACTTTTTGAATATGAAATGAACGCGTTAAATACAGATATATCATTAGTGTCTGAAACTTGGTTCCAAAATCAATTTAATTATAATTTTAAAAATTTTAATCTCATTCGATGTGATCGCCCTACTGGTAAGGGTGGAGTTGCGATATTAATCAAGAAATCAATAAAATATCAAGAAATTAAAATAGATAAAAGTTTAATTAATTTTGAAATTTGTGCAATAAAAGCCACGATATCCAAGTCACTAAAAGTGAATTTTGTATCGGTGTATGTGCCGCCTAACACCATAGTGAATTATAATAATTGGAAATCTCTAATCGATCAACTTGAAGGGCCTACTATTATTGGAGGGGATATGAATTGCCATCATTCCTCCTGGGGATGTTCTTATGACGACCTGGCGGGTATTACCCTTAATGATAACATTAATGAAGATGGTTTTATTATTCTAAATAGTGGAGAATCAACAATGATACCCCGGCTAGACCGAATTTCTTCCCCGGTGGATTTGACCCTGGTATCTGCTAGTATTGCACCGTTCTGTGATTGGAATGTAACCGATGATGCACTCGGTTCGGATCATATGATGATTAAAATTCAGATGCAAGTTCAGGTCCATAAAATTAATCCTAAAGAACATTCAAATAAAAAAATAAACGTTAGAAGAGTGAATTGGGAAATATATCAAGAAATTGTAAATGAAAGCATAAACGTATGGAATGTAGGTAGTCAAATCAATCAAAATCCAGTTGAATTTTATGAGAGATTTGTAGATAACATAAGTAGTACTGTGAATTTATTTAATTCAAAAGACTCAAATAATTTAGATAATATGAGGATGAGGAGCCCACCTTGGTGGGATTCGGAGGCAACGAACTTAATAAATCAAAGAAAAATAAAATTTAAAGATTATGTAAGATCAATGACTTTAGAAAAATATTTGGAGTATAAAAATATAGATGCAAAAACCAAAAGGGTTTTAAAAGAGAAGAAGCGTAATCATTGGAAGACATTCTGTTCATCTTTGAATAAAAACACTCCCTCCTCAACAATTTGGAATAAAATTAAGATTTTTAAAAATATTGCGCTTCAAAATCCGAGAAGAAAAATTGATGATGACATTTTAGAAGATTTTGCAGACATAATTGCGCCTCCTACTGTACCCAATCAGATTTCTCTCTTAGAAGTCCCAGAGGTGGAAATCAATGAATGGATGGTTCAATCATTTTCCCTTAAAGAATTTCAAATCGCTATCGATACAAAAAAGGATAGCACTCCTGGTGTCGACGAAATTAGTTATTCAATGGTTAAAAATTTGCCTGAGTCTGGAAAACTGTTTCTTCTAAAATTGTTTAATCTATTTTTTAAGAATCAAAAATTTCCTAAATCTTGGACTACACAACTAATAGTACCCGTTCCAAAAGCAAATAAGGACCATCATTTGGCTAGCTCTTATAGGCCAATAGCATTATCATCGGTTATGGAAAAGTTATTTGAAATTCTTATTAAAAATAGGCTAGAGTGGTGGATTGAGTCATCTGATATTTTTAGTGAAACTCAACACGGATTTCGAAGGAAGAAGAGTACCATGGACAACTTGACCATTTTATCAAATGAAATTTACTCTGCTTTTTATAAGAAAGAATATTTAACTGCAATTTTTTTAGACATCAAGTCAGCGTATGATAATGTACAGTTAGACATATTAGCTAAAAAGCTACTATCTTTAAAGGTTCCTGTACAGATAATTAATTGCATATTAGGATTGAATTTTTCGAAAACCATATTTATTAAAAATGATTGCAGCCGTTATGGCCCAAGAGAAATCTCCAAGGGCCTTAGCCAAGGCTCTATTTTGAGTCCGATATTATTTAATTTGTACATGTATGATTTTGATAAAGAAATAGATCGATCGGTTAAAGTTTTACAATTTGCGGATGATGTTTGTTGCTTTACGTCTTCGAAATCATTCTTGGAAAATTCGCAAATTTTAGAAGTTTCACTTCAACATATCATACGTTGGCTCGATGTCCATGGGCTTCAATTAGAAAATAATAAAACTAAAGCTATGGTATTTACGCGTAAATACTCTAGACCTGTTATGGACACTTTAGTTTTTAATGATTTTAATATTGAAATTGTTGATCAGATAAAATTTTTGGGAGTTATATTAGATTCTAAGCTATCGTGGAAATATCATTTAGAGTATATTGTTAAAAACTGTGAACGTAGGTTAAACATTATTAGAAGTTGTAATAGAACATGGTGGGGGGCACACCCTGATACATGCTTATTGATGTATAGGGCGATAATTAGACCCATTTTTGATTACGGTGGTATCTTATTTGAGAATGCTTCAAATACGCTATTAAAAAAACTGGACTCTTTACAATATAGAATTTTGAGATGTTGTGTAGGCGCAATGAAGTCCACCCCTGTTAATGCTCTGTTAGTTGAATGCCGTGAAATGCCGTTGCATCTCAGACGTAAAATGTTAACTGAGAGATATCTGGTTAATAAGTTAGCTTTTAATGATTTCCATGTCCTTGAATCAGTTCTTCGTCTAAACAATATCATTCTGAATGGTGGGTTTAGAACGAGGTGGTCTGAGAATCTGCATGTTGTAAATTGTTTTAGAAAACTTGAATTCATTATGGATGAGATTAACAAAAATTCAAAGCCTTTAAGTTTTGAATTTCCTTATAAGATCAAATTAACTGAAATTGATATAATTATTCCACCCTGGAATAAAAGAGAACAGTTTTTAAACATTAAATTTCGCCATTTTCTCGACCAATTTTTAAGTTATGAGATATTTTTTACGGATGGATCGAAAGATTTGGATCAGCAACGTGCAGGGTGTGCTTTCTACCATGTAAATTCAAGTGTCAAGAAGAAGTATAAATTAAGTAGAAAATTTTCCATTTTTAGTGCAGAAGCTTTGGCTCTGTTAAAGGCTTTGGTTTTTATTGACGAGTATATAGCTTCAGAAGACATTTTAATTGTGTGCGATTCATTAAGTCTCTTGACTGCTTTAAAAAATTTCTATAAGAACGGATGTGACAATTACTTAGTTTATCTTATACTTGATAAAATTGGGAATCTAAATAGAAATATTAAAATAATGTGGTGCCCGAGTCATGTTGGTATTTCGGGCAATGAGGTCGTGGACCAACTTGCTCGGGAGGCCAGTGAGGGGGGTGAGTGTTTGGATATGGGATTGCCCGTCTCCGATGTTGTCTCTATTATTAATAGGGGGATCATCGGAGAGTGGCAAGATTCTTGGAATCTATCATCCCGTTCCAAGGGCTCTCACTTTTATTCAATTTTGCCTATAATTCCACAAAGGCCGTGGTTTTATGACTGCCATCTTTATAGAAATTTAATTGTTTTAATTACGCGTTTACGCTTGGGGCATGTAGCCTCTCCTCAGCGTTTACATCTTTTTAACTTAAGGGAACATCCATTCTGTGAATGCGACGGTGTAACCATAGGGGACATTGACCATATCTTTCTGGGTTGCCCATTAAATAAAACTGCTGTAGATCGGCTGTATTTCTCAATTCAAGACAAAGGTCTGTTTCCTTTAAAGATGACAGTCCTATTGCGGTTTTTTAACTGCAATGTGGGGCGGAATGAGATCAGAAGATTTGTAATAAAATTTTTAATTTCATCGCGACTGTTCTTGTGAGAACGTGAACAAAAATTGTAGTCTGTATTTAAATTTGTTATTCTTCGTTGTAAATTCATAGTTTTTAATTTTAATTTGTATTTATATGTATTTTTAACAGAAACTGGCCAAATGGCTTCATAATGCCGTGGCCATGAAATTAAGAAAAAAAAAAAAAAAAAAAAAAAGGAAAAACTAAGTGCATTGAGATTGCATTTTTTATGCTTTTTTTGCTTTTTTTGAGTTTTCATGCCTTTTTTCCCTTTCGTGCTTATTTGAACTTATTTTACGAAAATTTATAATTTTTTTTTTTTTTTTATTAAAAAACACTTTTTTCCCATTCACACACGCATACACCAGGGACATGTATAAGGGGGGGGAGGGCCCCCCCCCAAAAAAAAAATATAGCATTGTAAAAAAAAATTTTTCGCAGGGCGGGGCGGAATAAATTTAGTTTCTTTAAAAAAAAAGATTTGTATACGCCATTGGTATGAGTAAAAATTGCTTATGAGATGCTTTTTTTCAACTTTTTATGCTTATTTAACAACTTATTATTCAAGTTTTTTATGCTTTTTTAAGCACTTTTTTTCCATTTTTTTATGCTTTTTTGTCCGGTCTCTACTTATTATATATATAAAATAATTTTTTCATTATTCAGAAATTATTCGTCTCAGGCAATTTTAGAATCATTAAAGACAGTGGGCTCCCTGATTGCATTTAATCTCCGATAAGTGAATTAAAATTAAATTGAAATTAAAATAACTCCTTGATTCTCTTCCCTCTCTTTTTAATTTACAAGACAAGGACATTCAAAAGAACTAAATATTTTTCAATTTTCAACGAGAATTGTTAATTTGCTTTCCTTGTGATTTATACACCGAGTAGAAAGAGACAGAAAACTGTGAGTGCGAGTGAGAGAGAGATAGTCCCTTAAAGCATCTGCTTTCTGGCCAAGCCGTCAGGGAGTCAAACAATTGACTCTGACGTCACCGTTTCTCAGAACCCATTAAAAGGGAATAAAAATATTAAATTCTCCGAATTGAGAAAACATTTTTTTTTTTTTTCAAATAAAATAAATTCCATATTTTTCCCCACACTTGAATTTTATATATTTTTTTTAATTATGGTAAACTAATATATAGAAGTGGGTGGCCTGGGAACGGAGAAGAGCAAAAGTCAGGGATTGGTGACCCCGAACAATCAGCGTGTGCAACACGCAACCGGGGAGGTTGCCATCGGTACAATGTATATTAAAATTTATTTATATAATAAAGAAATAACCCCTAATTGGCCTCTGTAGCCGAAAAAAAAGATTATTTAAAAAGGCATTTTAGCAAAATACTAATTCATAAAAATATTTTAAGACTAAAATCTAGATTAAATCCCTATTTAAATTAACATGCCGAGACCCCTTGTTTAAAGCCGTTTTAAGTTAACCTAACCTAAAAATCTTTGAGGGTTGAGGTGTCTGTCTGTGTGTGTCTGTCTGTGTTCAATTTAAAGCATGAAGGAATTGAGCTACGAGATTGAAATTTTATATTTAAATTCAGTACCCCCCTGAGGCGTGAAAATAAGCTTTTAATCAAAATTGGCCAAAAAGTACTAGTACTTTACTGATGTACTTTTTGAGTTTTTTTTCGATTTTCTCAAAATTCGCTCTAACGATTTTGATTAAAATTCAAAAATCAATTATTTTTTAGATGCTCGTTCAAATGTATATTCGTTTTGCCCTCAAAATTGTTTGAAGCACACTTTACTCTTGTACTCCATAGAAAAGATAGGAGAAATGGTTGCCATGGTAACGGCATATATCAATATTTACCCATGTTCATAAATTTTACATCTTAAAATTTAATTTAAAAAATCTGGTGTGACTGGCCACACCAGATTTTTTAAATATTTATTATATTTACATTTTTATATGTGGAAAATATTATAACATGAAAATAAATTAATTTTAGGGGAAATTGATCCCACTGAATAAAAAAAATACCTCTAAAAATTCTTAAAACTTTAAAAAGTACTGAGTATTTTCTAAAGTACTCAGTACTTTTTTCCAGTATTGATACTGATACTGGAAAATATTTAAAAAAAAATTCGCTCTATATCTTATAGATAATTAAATTAGTAATCATCGTGTTGAAGAATAATCAAATGTTTGCCTTTAATTAATTTGCTTGAACCTTTCAAATGAAATGGAATAAATCCCTTCTTTCCCTATTGGCAGAACTAACGCCATCTCTTGCCGCCTAGAGTAACCAGCTTCTGAATCGGCTAATAACTGTTTTTCGAGTACTCGCCCCTTAAAAGCAAAATATATTGTAAGAAACATAATCAACCCCGGATAAATTTTGACCCTACCCTTTTTTGGTTATCTACGTTCGGATCACCATAGATTTTGCTCATTCTCTAGTGAGGTTAACTCATAAAATCCGCCACTGCTTAAATAATTTTCCACACATTGAAAATTAACTAATAAGAGAGATAGGGAGTTAAAAAAAACAAAAGAGGCAAGATTTAGACGTTTAATTAAGTAGACAGAGAGAGAAGGGTCCTAAAAAGAGAGGAATTGAATATTCCCTGAAAAGGAGATGAGAAAGAGCAAAGGGCCAAAAGGTTGGTTGCCTCAATCAACACTCAACCTCTCTCTGTGTGTGTGTGTGTGTGTGTGTGTGTGAGGGTCACATCACTTTTCCTCCCTCTGTAGAGAGAGAGCAATAATTTTCTTCTCATATTTATACGATTAAATTCTCTTCTCTTCTCTTTTGTCATAACTTATTTGCAATTACTAAACCCTCCTCCACCGGAATTGAATATGTCAATTTTACTTTGCCCGTATAATCATATATCTCGCGTTTGAAGTCAAAAAGTATCTCTGGATAAAGATGGAACTTTTTCATTGTTCCTGCCACAAATTTATAATTAATTTTAATGAAATTACAAAGGTGCCACAATTAAAAAAAATTGGTGTGACTGGCCGCACAAAACTTTCTCTTTGATTATATTTCTCCTAGCTTTCCTATGAAATACAAGAGTAAAGTGATCTTCAAAATATTTCAAGCAGAAAATAAGAATATACATTTTAAAGAGCATCTAAAAAATAATTGATTTTGAATTTTAATCAAAATCCTTCGAGCGAATTTTGAGAAAACTGCCCTGGCGGGCGGCGTCTCGGGACGTGATCAGTAGTTTTCCCCTTGATTTTAAAGCCCATATGGTTTTTGCCCAAATGAAAATACACTGAATCAAGTTTAAAATAATTGAATATTCGCCCTGCCCGGCCTGTGGGTTTTGAAGACCATGAAAAAATTATGGGCGGGTAGCAAGTCTAAATTTCACTTTAATAAACTGATTAGGAGGACGGGCATGCAAATAAAATCGGACGGGCAAGGACCTATTAAAAAATAAAGGGTCGGACTAAGCCGAGCGCACAACTTTGCCCACCCACTATTCAAGAAAAGAATATATTGCCCCCCCCCCCCCTAGAGCCCCCTAATGGTCCGATGGTATACATATTATATATCATTTTACTCGGAAGAAAGTCTAGTTTCTGAATATATAAAAAAAATTATAGGTTATGTAAGAAAAAATATTTGCTCCCCTAATGGTCCGATGTTTACCAAAAGCTTTTCACTTCTTGGCCTCTACCCCTAGTTTATGGGTGCAAAATTTCAAAACAATTGGGTGAATAGTTTTTGAGTTTTCGTTGACGAAAAAAATTACCACAGACATACACACACACACACAGAGAGACACACACACACACAGACATCATTCCAAAAACTACTTAAATGGATTCAGGGGACCTCAAAACGCATTTTGGCAGCTTCAGAAAAATTTCGATTTTTTTTACGATTACATTAACTTTACCTCAACCTACGGTTGATGGGCAAAGTTAAAAATAAACAATTTTAAAATATTTCTTTTTTTCTGACATCTGAAAAAGTTTATTTTTTATTATAAATTTAAATATGTAAAAAAAATTAAATATTTTTAAATAATTTTTTTTTATTTGATGTATTATTTAAAACTTTTTATTAAATAAAAGAAAATTTATCTTTTATTTTATACAATGTATGATTCAGGGGTATTTTAAATAAAATGATTTTATTTAAAAATTCCTAGGCCCTCGGGGCATGGTCTAGAGCAGTGGTTCCCAACCGATGTCCCCGGCACCCAAGGGTGCCGCGAGATATTTAGATAAAAAAAATAAATTAAAGAGGCGAAAAAATAAAGTTTTGCTAAAAAAAGGTCAAATGATTAAAATGGAAGCGGAAAATTTTTCCGTAGATCGGAAAAAAGCTTTGCCAAAAAAAGGTCAAATGATTTTCACTCAAGGGAAAAAAAATTTGCCCCAGAGTGGAAAAAAAATTTCGATTTGATAGGAAAAAAAAAGGAAGGGTGCCGCTAGTGTGTAATATTATTCCCAACGCGTCTTTGGGGTGCCGTGGACTTCAAAAGGTTGGGAAACGCTGGTCTAGAGGTTAGAGTGCTAACCTCATATACCAAACGTCGCGGGTTCGGACCCCTGGCAGTCCGATGATTTTATTTAAGCCATTTGGATATCAAATTGCTTAAATAGGAATGCCTGGACCCCAATAATAGATAAATTCATAAATAACGGTTATCGTCAAAGTCTTAAATGGCCTAAGTTGCCGAAAAGACTGTGTGAATGTGAGTGTGAATGAGAAAAAAGTGTGAATGTTTAAAAAAAAAAAAATTCCTAGACATTCATTCATTCATTCACTAAATTTTCGTCGGTACGGGAGGGTTTGAAAAATTTCCGGGTCTGAAGAATGGTAAAAATACCCGGCGCTAAGTAATAAAAAAAAATAAGAATATGAGCCAAATGAAATGTTGTGGTCGTGGAAGGCTCTATGAGGAAATGAGTTGAAAATGATTTTTTTGCTATGTTTTGAAGATATCTAAAGAAAAAATTGAAATAATCTATAATTTCGTTCATTTTAGATACTAAGCCATGCCTGAGAATACTGCAATGTGGATCATTCAGAGCAATCAAACAAAAAAAAAAATTTCTTACATTTTAGAAGTGGTTTTAAATACCCTAAACAATGTCTGAATTAAATAAAATGGTATTCATTTTTTACAAAATTTAATCTAGAATGTGAAAATCTTTGGATATCCAAGATATCTTATATCATTAAAAAGATATAGCTAAAATTGTATACAAATATCTCGGAAAAAAAATAACTACTTAAAAGTTTGTCTCGTGATTGACGAATAGATAGTATACTAAACCATGTCTGAGAATGCTGTAATGTGGCTCATTTGTTTCCAAATTTAATGTAGAATAATACAAAATTATGAGATTTAAGATATCTCTTACCATTCAAAAAATATAGCCGAAAATTGAAAGAAACTCTTCAAACAAACAAACAAAAAATAAAAATTTCTTCCATTTTTAGAAAAAGTTTAAAGAACTTAAATAGAGGCTTATCAGATCCAAACCGGGCTCGTTTTATAGGAAATTTAATGTAGATTATAAAAAGTAAATCATATATAAGACATTGAATATTGTTTAAAAAATATGGCCATAAATATGAAAAAAATTAAAAAAAACAAATTTTATTTCACACGCCAAAAGTTCCACAGCTGCCAAACAATGCTTTAGAATAGTGCAAAGGGTCTCATTCTTTTCCAAATTTAATGTAGAATAATACAAAATTATGAGATTGAAGATATCTCTTATCATTCAAAAAATATATCCAAAAATGTAAAAAAATAATCGGCTAAAAATGAGTTTTTTGTAATTTAAAAAAAGGGGGTATAACTTTTTCATGATTTTGGATTTTTCTAGTCGTCAGCAGATGGTACTGAATCAAATAAAAAAAACCGCAATTGTCTAGCTTGTCTAAAGACACAGATGTTTAAAAACCATCTCAAAAAATGAAAATTTTCATGTTATTTTTTTTCACACTTGAAAATTAAATAGAAGGGGTTGATGAAAAAAAATGAAATTTACCTGACTAAAAGTATAAGATGAGAGGATCATTTCGCAAAAAAAATTATTGAAATTGGACTATAAATACTGAAGCAAAAAAATAATGAAAATGAACTGAAGCCGCGGCAAAATCATCAAAAATGAGGTTCTTTTTGCACGAATTATTTATATGTGTAAACAAACCTCAAAAATAGTTAAAAGAGGTTTGTCATTTTCAAAATTTAATGCAGATTATTGACTAATTCAGATATTGAAGATATCTTTAACCGTTTAGAAGATATGAGTGAAAAAATGAAAAAATATCGTGAAATTTTTGAAAAAACATCGAAAAAAATGAGTTTTTCCCCTCTTAAAAAAAAGTGGTACAACTTTTTTAAGATTTTGGATTTTTCTATTTGGTTTTAGAGGATTCTGAATCGAATGCAAAAAACCCCATATCTCTAGGTGGTCTAGAAGTACCTTAATCAAAAAACGTCTTTTCAGCTTTATTATAATATAGATATCTCGAGTTTTAAGTCAAAAAGGGTATCTCTTGGATAAAGATAGAACTTTTTCCCATTGTTCCTGCCACAAATTTATAATTAATTTTTAATGAAATTACAAAGGTGCCACAATTAAAAAAAATTGGTGTAAACATGGCCGCAAAAATTTTCTTTTTTATTATGGCACCGTTTCTCCTAGCTTTCCTATGAAATACAAGAGTAAAGTGATCTTCAAAATATTTCGGAGCAGAAAATAAGAATATACATTTTAAAGAGCATCTAAAAAAATAATTGATTTTTTGAATTTTAATCAAAATCCTTCGAGCGAATTTTGAGAAAATCGACAAAAAATTGAAAAAGTACATCAGTAAAGTACTAGTACTCTTTGGCCGATTTTTTGGCTAAAAGTTTATTTTCCACGCCTCAGGGGGGGGCCTAACTTAAATATAAAATTTCAACCTCCTAGCTCCAATTCCTTCATGCTTTAAATTGAACACTGACAGACTATGTCGCGAAAAAAATCTTTTTTTATTCAGGGGGCCCTCAAAACGTGTATATCAAAATCTCGACATCAAATTTTTGACATAAATCCAATACTTTCTATCTAGACCTACGTATATAGGGGAGCGAGGGGTAATGGCGCTCACTGGGTAAGGGCGTCACCCCTGTAACTCTGTCAAAATAAAACTTAGCAAATCGCCGCGGAGCGTGAAATGCAAGGGGAGGGGGTCTCTAACAGGCAACAATGCAAAAGGACAGTCAGCTTGCGTCATGTGACCGTGAAGTGAGCTTTCTTCGTTTGCGGCCGCACTGATCTAATTTTTTCGGCGTGTCGTGTTTTGTCGATAAGTCCAAAATTTTAATGCTTATTAAATTTTTAATTTTACTTTTCTGACAATAAAACTATTCTATTCTGTGATAATGTAATCAATTTTCAACAATTGCAAATGATTTTTTTTTTATTTCAAATTAATTATAAACCTACCGTTTGGGGTAATACCGCTCATCTGAGCGCCATTA
>JAKCPI010000519.1:0-20942 GCA_023213315.1 Euborellia annulipes | reverse complement strand
TCTGATTTTTTCACTGATTTTCTACATATTCCAGCGGACAGACCCACCTCACCCTTCCTTAAACATCCCTCAACTAAAAAAAAAATATATAGGACAAAGCGGGTGGGGTGTGAGCGATTCCGAAGCCCTGCAAGAAGATGGAAGATTCACAGCTCAGTTGGTCAAATTGGCAAATATGCGGCTAACTTTCATTTTTTTGGGCTGATCTTTACAAATTTAAACTTAAATATACGGATTCTTCAATGTCCTTCAATATTTCCATATTTTATCTAAAGGGGTAGAAATTATTTCTTGTCAATAATTGAAAAAAATTCTTCTTGCAAGGGCTTTGGTCAAGAATAGATTTCATCCTTTTTTTCAAACATTTGTTTTTGTTTTTCCTCCCATAACTAACATCCAATTGAACATGAATCGCCTTGCATTTGCAAAATATTATTTTGACAATTTGATTTATTTTTCCTTTTCACCCTTTATTTGTATTTCCTTTTTGTTTAATTGAAATTGAATTTTTTTTTTTTTTTTTTTGGTTTCTGGTTCGTTTGATGATTCGCCGGCTTGGATTTTAGCCAATTGCAAGGAAAAAAAAAACCAGTTTTTTTTTTTTTTTAAATGAATTATTTAAACTTATTATGTTGATGTTGTCTGATTATACTTTGCATAATCTCTCTCTTATGGCTACTGAAGAGAGAGAGGAATTTTTCTGTTACAACGAATAAAAAAAAAGAAGATTCTCCATTTGGTTGTTTAAATTACGATCAAGTTGTAAGAAACCATTAAACGCGTGCGTCTATTTCCCGCCCTTTTACAATAAAGTAAGTTTCTCTACTTAAACCCCTAAGCCCGGGTGGAAAAAAAAATAAAAGAAAATTATTGCAGTGTTAATTTATTTTAAAACGCCATGGGCGGGGCAGATTCAACAAAAGAAGGGGTTGTAATAATTTTTCCTATATTTCAGGTGTAGTCTTTGCCCTCGGGGCTTGGTGTGGGGGTTAGCGTGCTAACATCGTTTATCAAAAGTCGCGGGTTCGAACCCCAGGCATTCCGATGATTTTATTTAAGCCATTTGGATACCAAATGGCTTAAATAAAAATGCCTGGACCCCATATATGTATATTAAATCAATAACGGATATAGTCAAAGTCTTAAATGGCCTGAGTTGCCGAAAAGACTGTGTGAATGAGTGTGTGTGAGCGAGTGTTAAAAAATGTGGTGTGACTGGCGCAGCACACAACTTTCTCTTACTCTTCAGCAAGAGAAAGTTGTGTAGTGTGCTTGTCACACCAGATTTTTTGTGTTGACATGTATTTAATTTCCGACAGTACGGTACATTCGATATTCAAAATGTAAAATTTATAAGTATGGGAAAATATTTATATTTTTTCACTATGGCAATTATTTCTTCTATCTTCTCTTTGAAGTACAAGAATAAAGTGGTCTTCAGAGGATTTCAATGGCAAAATGAGAATATATATTTTTAAGAGAATCTAAAACATAATTGATTTTTGAATTTAAAAAAAAAATCGTTGGAGCAAATTTTGAGAAAATCGAAAAAAACTGAAAAAGTACATCAGTAAAGTACTAGTACTCTTTGGCCGATTTTGTTCAAAAGCTTCGTGTCACGTCCCATGGGGGTGCCTAACTTAAATATAAAATTTCAACCTCTCAGCTCTTTTCGTTCTTGAGATATTTTGTTCACAGACACACATACAGTGGATTCAGGGAACCTCAAAACGTGTATATCCATCAAAATCTCGACATCGAATTTTTGACATGAATCCAATACTTTCTCTCTATATATATATTACATATATACAGAGGTAAGAGAAAGTAAAAATTGACTAGAAAAATATTTTTGTTTTGTTACCATGGGAAGTACAAAAGTAAAGTTCGTTTAATTCGTCGATTTAACATTATATCAACAATTTTTTTCTAGAATACGGAACTTTTTCACATTTTTTCTCTCCCCATTCTTTTTATTAGCCTAAAATAGAAGTGGCAAAAATAACGAAAATATAGAAGAAATATGAATGCGACATTAACCTATTTCGTATTTTTTTCTTACTCAATTTTTAATCTTAAAAATCTTGTACAGTGGAATCATTGTGGAAATTAATCAAATACAGTAGAATCCCGTTAATCCGAACTAATGGGTCGTTTTGATAACTTACCCACCCCAATATTAAAATAGCCTCCCTATGGGGAAATACATGGTGTGTGTCCTTCAGCATTAAAATGCTGAAGGACAAACACCATGTATTTCCCCATAGGGAGGCTATTTTAATGTTGGGGTAGGTAAGTTTTCAAAACGACCCATTGGGACCGAGGGTCGTTCGGATTATCGGGAAGTTCGGATTAACCGGAATATAAAGCTTGAATTAGTTAATTTTGATAATAAAGTCGTATTTATAACGTTGTAAACCGTGAAACTTGTCGGTGATATTAAACTCTAAATAAATATTTAATAATAATAATAAAATAAAGTTCCTTTAATGTCTAATTTTCATTTATATTCCTCTTAAAAAAAAAAAATAAAATCGTACGCAAAAAGAGTTCGGATTAACCGGAAGTTCGGATTAGGAGGTTCGGATTACCGGTACTCTACTGTATATTGTGTATGCAGCACTGGATTGGAATATTGGATCCCACCACAATAGCCCCAGGCAACTCTACGAGGAGGAGTTGCTGTGACAGGGACGTAAAGAAGGTTCCCCCTCAATGATAAATTCTTCGAAACCTCGGGGATCCAGGTATAAATTTCAAAAAGATAAAAAAAAAATTAATTTTAAAGGATGATATAAAAAATGATTGATTTAAAAACGAATGGAGATTATGCGACAATTCATAAAAATTGATTTTATTTTAATGAATGAATAAAATTACTATAAATTTAAAACTTTTCTCTTTCTTACTACTACGTGTTAATAAAAAAAAAGAGATTTTTTTATTTTGACACACAATTTACAACTTTTTCTAAAAAAAAAAAAAGTTTTTTTCAACTTTGCTTTTTGTTGTTGTTAAAAAAGAGAGAAATTCTCACCACACACATTGACACTGACATGGACACTAAGTGGGTTTAACTTGCTTTTTTTTACTTATTATTATTTTAAAAGAATAAACTCACTCAGTTCAATTTGCAAAGAAAGAAAAAAAAAGATTGACTTCTTTCTTTCTTTCTAATGGGAAAAAGAGAGAAGAAAAAATAAATAACGAAATTACTTTAGTCAACTTGAATATTCTAATTTAGAAGAAGAAAAAATAAAATAAAGGTATAAGAATGGTGAAAATCCTGGAACATATCTTCAATGATACATAGGGGATTTATAGCTAATTAAATAAAGATGCTGAAAGTTTCAGATCTATCTCAAATGGTTTTTTGAGAAAACCTAAAATATGTAAAAACAGAAATTAGGAATGGCTGAATCGGATTGATTTGAATTTTTGACAATTGGGCTGGATGGGGCCTGGATATACATCCTGAAAAAATGGTTTTGTTTAATTTTATTTTAACCATGATACTAATTTAGCACAAAAATGAAACAATTTTTGAAATCCCCTTCATCAAGAAGTCATAAGTCCATAAACTCATAAAAAAAGGAGCCATAGTAGAAAAATAAAAACCATTTATTATCAAATATTTACTTTATATGTTTTGTGCTTTAATTTGTTTTTTATTGCTTAACTTCACATATATTTTCATTTTATTCAAAATACCAGTTTATATTCATACATCAAAATTTTTTGCCTAAATCAAAAAAATTAAACAAACAACAAAAAAAAAAAATAAAAAAAAAAAAAAAACAAACAAAAAAAAAATTATTTAGTCTTTATTCTTTTATAATCAATAAAACTTCTTTCTTATGCATTATATTAATGATATGAATTTAAAAATTTTAACTTTTGATTTAGGCAAAAAATTTATGTTATGAATATAAACTGGTTATTTTGAATAAAATGAAAATATATGTGTAGCTTAAGCAATAAAAACAAGATTAAAGCACAAAACATATAAAGTCAATATTTGAGTAATAAATGGTTTTTATTTTTTTCACTATGGCGTACCTTTTTTTATGAATTTATGAACTTATGAACTTACAGGAAATTGAATGAGGATTTCAAAAAAATTGTTTCATTTTTGTGCCAAATTGTATCATGGTTAAAAATTAAAAATTAAACAAAAAACGCCATTTTTTTCAAGGATGTCATGATCCGATATAGGTCTTGATTTTTTCCTAGAAGGTACCATCAGCCCCCCAAAACATATCAAAAATTCAAATCAATCGATTCAGCCATTCCGAGAAAAAAATGTTTTCTGATTTTTACATATTTTGGTTTTTCTCAAAAACATTTGAGAACGACTGAAACTTTCACATCTTATTATTTTATTAGACCTACAAATCCCCGACATTAAATTCCAGATTTTCACCATTCTTAACCCCCGCTTTCTTATATTAAATTGGACTTTTTCTGAATTGTGAAGTGAAAAACAACCACAATTCTTAATTTTCCCCTGGCGTT
Organism: Euborellia annulipes; assembly: GCA_023213315.1. Taxonomy (NCBI): domain Eukaryota; kingdom Metazoa; phylum Arthropoda; class Insecta; order Dermaptera; family Anisolabididae; genus Euborellia; species Euborellia annulipes. Next base: position 16,427 of record JAKCPI010000519.1, on the reverse strand, counting down.
TTGAGTAGCAGGCAATGTTAGGGTGGGCCGAAAAAAATGTTTCGCATTTCTATCAGCATGTCGCGTTACATGCCGTGACGTCAAAGGCCGTGACGCGACAAGCCATGACGACAAAAATAGGAAAGTTGAAATTTAATTTTACTTTCTCTTACCTATGTATATATGTAATATATATATAGAGAGAAAGTATTGGATTCATGTCAAAAATTCGATGTCGAGATTTTGATGGATCTTCACGTTTTGAGGTCCCCTGAATCCAAAAAAGTGGTTTTCGCGACATGGTCTGTCTGTGTGTGGGTGTGTGGGTGTGTGTGGGTGTGTCTGTGTTCAATTTTAAGCATGAAGGAATTGAGCTATGAGGCTGAAATTTTATATTTAAGTTAAACATCCTCCTGGACCGGAAAAATAAGCTTTTAATCAAAATCGGCCAAAGAGTACTAGTACTTTACTGATGCCCTTTTTCAGTTTTTTTCGATTTTCTCAAAATTTGCTCCAACGATTTTTTTTTAAATTCAAAAATCAATCATTTTTTAGATGCTCTTTAAAATGTATATTCTCATTTTGCGATTGAAATCTTCTGAAGACCACTTTACTCTTGTATTTCATAGGGAAGGATAGGAGAAATGGTTGCCATGGTAACAAAATATAAATATTTCGCTATACTTATAAATTTTACATCTTGAAAATCGAATATACTGTACTGTCGGAAACTAAACACATGTCGACACAAAAAATCTGGTGAGACAAGCACAGAACACAACTTTCGATTACCGAAGGTAAGAGAAAGTTGTGTGCTGTGCGCCAGTCACACCAGATTTTTTTTTTTATTTGAGGGAAAAGCCTAAATTATGGCATAAAAACCCTCAATAGCCTACAAAAAAAAAAAACATTCCCCGGTTATTTACCCCTGGTGCATCGTGCACGGAGGCACGCACCAAACCCAAGTACCGGTATCTAGCTCTAGAGCCATTAGCCCGGTGTTCCCTATGAGGCCCTTCACCTCTCTACTCCCCAAAATTCAGTTCCTGACGGGACTGGTCGTAAAGTCTCTGAAATTTAATATATATATATATATATATATATATATATATATATATTATATATTGACGAATTATAAAAAAAATAATTGTGAGATTTAATTATTCAATTTTTAAATTGATAAAATATAAATTTTTTAAAATAATTTAAAATGGTCCAAAAAAATTAATTGTGAGATTTAATTATTCAGAACAAAAATAGGAAAGTTGAAATATATGACGAATTATAAAAAAATAATTGTGAGATTTAATTATTCAATTTTTAAATTGATAAAATATAATTTTTAAAATAATTTAAAATGACTCAAATCTTCAATTACTAAATATTAAATATTGTTCTCAGTTTTTAACATGCGTCTATTGATTTCCTATTTTCCAATTATTAAGTTAAGATTAAAAACGCGATTTTAATACCCTTAATTGAATTTTAAAATAATTAAATAATTGAGCAAAAAATGCCCAACAACAAAAACGCTCAATGGCAAAACATTTTGCCTAATCGGTGTGCGTTGGCTTTGAGCAAAATCTTTTGCTCTTGGACATAATTTTTTGCCATTGAGCGTTTTGTTAGATTGGGGTGCATTCAGCCAAATTTTCAAATTTCTTTCTCAAATTACAACACATTTTCATTCTAATTTTCAAACAAAAATTACAATAAATTTGTAAATGGTTTTTGCAAAGACTTAGTAAAAATTAGTATGTTTTTGTTTATGTAATTTGTTTCCTATACAATTGTGAAATCACAAAAAAAATTTTACAGTGCCTCATATGTGTATTCATTTTTACTTGAGGTGCGCGTCTCGAAAAGCCGTTAGGAGACGATTCAGTAGCGAGTTACTCGAGGCGGCAAGAGATGGCGTTAGTTTTTCCCAAAGGAATACAAGGGATTTATTCCATTTCATTTGAAAGATTCCAGCTAATTAATTAAGGGTAAAAAAATTGATTATTTTTTAACCCAATGATTACTAATTTAATTATCTACAACCAGGGGCGTATATAGAAATTTTTTTCGGGGGGCCCGAACTCAAAAATTTTTCTGAGGAATTTTTTTTTTTTAAGAAACTAAATTTTTTTTCACACTACATTTTTTGCGGAACATTTTTTCTTTTGCGGAACCAAAGTTTTCCATCCTGCGGAAAAATTTGTTGCGCTGATGTCTGTATATCCCTATATATGTATATGTGTTTGGGAAATTTCGGGGGGGCCCGGGCCCCCTCGGCCCCCCCCTTATATACGCCCCTGTCTACAACTTATAGAGCTCCTTTTTTAAAAATATCTTTTATTTAATGCGATTAATCTAAAAAAAAAATTTATTTTTTCGAAAATCAAAAAAAGGGCTTCTATAAGTTGTAGATATTTTAAATAGATTTAATTTTAAAAAAATTTTGGTCGATAGCTTCAAAATTGTGGCCGCAATCTCCCAAAATTAGCACCCCGAGACGCGCACCTTGTGAATTATTTAAAAGATAGCAATTTAATAATTCACCTGGTCCGAAACGTTGTGAGATTTGGGAATTTTTATTGATAAAGCGACTCTTTCCTTTCAACATATTTATTCTGAAATTTGTCGGCAAATAATAAAATAATAAATTTACAAAGAGTTGGTTGGTCCGCCCAAGGCCGACCAGATAAGCGATTCTCTGCCACCCGCCTTTGGCATTTCTCTCTTCAATCGTTAACAAATTAAATTACACCTTCCTTTTATTTCATTTTTTTGCGGCTCTCTAAAGAAAAAAAAATAATAAAAAATAAATTCCAATCATTTAATACACATCATCAGGATGCATAAATTTATTATAGAAAAAAAATTTTGTGAAGTTATTATGTTGGAAATTCAAAAAATTCTATTTGATATTTCATAATTATTGTATTTTTGATAATGTTTTTATACACTGCACAGTGGTCTAGATTGAAAAAAGTTGGCCAAAAATAGAAAAAAGTTTTAGATTTGATTGAAAATTGGTATATAAGCGTTTTCGATGTCGCGGATTACAAATTTTATAATATTTATATAATTTAATAAATTGCAGTGGCGGATCATATATGGCGGATCACTCGTCAAAAATTGTTAGGTATATAAAATTATGCAAAATGTTGGTCCAAACATTTAAGTAACGTGTTCAAGACCTAGTTCACATCGATTAGAATAATCTCAAAGTTTTCGACCAGTAAGATTATTTTATCAATACGCTTTTCCGTCATGATGATATTTATTTTTAAAAATATATATTATAACTTTTATTTAATTGAAATAAGAAAAATTATATTTATTCACAATAATATTTCAAAAATATAATAATACTTTGCAATTAGACACCCTATATAAAAATATTCAAAAAAAAAAGCTCGTAGACTAACAAAGAGTCTGCCTGCCGCGGCTCAAAAATAGACGAAATGCTATCTAACTTAAAAATAAAAATATTTTTCTCATATAATAAGCTTTTATTTAACTAAAAAATAATAAAAATTATATTTCTACATAATAATATTTCAAAAATTTGAAATAAGATACGGCATATAGGGTAAATATAAAAAAAAGCTACTCTCGCCGCTTATTTTTAACCTCAAAATTAGGGGGGCAAGTTGGGGCAGGATTTTTTTGCAGATTCTATTACAAGACATCTTAAACTATATATTCCATATCTCAGTTTCGTGGGCCCCGCTGGGTTCATAACTTTTTTGCTATTTTAAGGAAAAAGTTTTTACAAAAAAAATCCATTATGAAAACTCAACTTTGACATGATTTCTAAAAAAGACGAGTAGAAATTAATGAAAACGGTACATTAGTAAATATTCTACATTCTCTCCTTAACACCCTCCTTCAAACAGAATTGAAAAAGGACACTCGAGTAAAAAGTTATATGCATTTAAACAAACATTGATATTTCAGAGCCTCTGCGCGTCGCTCGCGCGCTGCCGAGAACGCTAACTTTGAACTCATGTAGCGCCTGAATTATAAAAGATATCTCACTTTCCTTTTGGATTTACATGCACCAACTATCCCTCTACAAGATTATATGGGACTGAAGTCATTCTGTGACTATTATTTTTTTCGACTTTTGGCCAACTTTTTTCAATCTAGACCACTGTGCACTGATCTAAAGCCACCGAAAATAAAGGAAGAAAATTAGCTGCACAGCCCGCCATCGGACCTCTACACACGCGGGCGTAACTAACTCCCCCCCCCGCCCCCAGAAGGCCCTCCCCCCAAGAAACCACCATATGGTGCCTCCCGGAAGATGACTCGTCCCATGCCCCCCCCCAGCCAAATTCTCTAGTTACGCCCACGTCTACACCCCCCTCGTTATTTTCTAATAATTTCAAAGACCTTTTGGGTTTCTCCAGCCGATTTAAAAGATAATTATCTTTTATTTTGTAGAATAATTTTTAGTTTTTTTTTTTTTTTTTAACACCCTAAATTATATTTTCAAAAAATAAAATCTAGCCTGATGCCACCCTTGTAAAATTCCGGACCTTAAATCACTCTAGGGAAATTTTCAATTCATTGAAAAAAGTCCCCATAAAAATCCGTCAAGTAGTTTCGGAGTTATTGAGTTTCAAAAGGAAAATTAAAATTAAATCTCGCATTTAATATTCTATAATTAATTATATATAAATATTAAATTTTATTTTCTGAATTTAGAGAATAGATTATTTAGAAAATTTTAATAATTTCAAGTAGTTCCTTTGTAATTTGGAATTTTCAATAATTAATTCCACCCTCAAAATGATCGAGATTATTTATAAGGAAAATAGAATTTCCTACTTATCGAAACACATTTTAAGCTCTCGGGAACATAGCACATAAAAAATTGTCTATTTTTAAATATACTAATTGCCCGTTGCGATCGAAAAAAAAAAAACAGGCAATAAATTTAATTTTGAATAATAGCAAATACATTTTCAAGAGGGGGGATAAATTACAACCCCCCTCCCCCACCCCAACCAAACGACACAACATGAGAGGCCAATCTGGATTCACTCACATTACAAATAATTTATTATTTTATTTTCACATTTAAAACAAACAGAACGTAACAATAAATTAATCTCCTATAAATTTAAATTCCTTTATTATTACGTAGATGTGCAAAAGTATTTAATTTTTTATTAATTACTAGCGTGCCTTTGGAGTGTGGGATAAGAAAAACAAAAAAATGACCAGGATACCATACCAGAAGATATTCAGCCATTGTCAGGCCTTATATACCGAAAAACATAAACAATTTCCCCCACTCAGGCTACTCTTTGAAAATCAATTTGGCATAAAGTCTAATTAAATCTCTCAATTATTAATAATTGAGAACAATTCAGAAATTAAAATTTAATTTATTTTATACAATTACTTATAGAATATTAAATGCGAGATTTAATTTTAACTTTCCTTTTGAAACTCATTAACTCCGAAACTACTTGACGGATTTTCATGGTTTTTTTTTTTTTTTTATCAAAGAATAGAGAATTTTCGGAGAGTGATTTAACGCTAGGATTTGTTTTAGGTAAAATCTTTTAGACGATTTAGTACAGCCAATTAATTCCCTTTAAAACTGCCCCGACATCGAAACGCCAGTCCTGGTTTAGAACAAAAATAACTGACAACTCCACTTTTGACTCAATGCTCTCGATAATGGGGGACAGAGGATGGCCGAAACTGTTTCCTTATTTGTCTGTCGACAGCCTTTAGGAATTTTGAAACGAATAAGGACCAAAAGACGAGAGGCGGTGCCCGCGGCGGCTAGTAATGGTTATAAATCAGAAATATAAATTAATTGAGAGATGAATTCAGATCTTATCATATTATTTTTTCCTTTTTTGCTCCCCGTCCCTTCCTCCTAATGTCTTTTTAATCATCTCCTTCTTCTTTTGTCACTTAATTAACTCGTTATTAATTCCTCTTTTTTAATCTCTTAATATTATTATAATTATTCCAAGTTAATTGTAGCACATCTCCAATCCTCATTTATCTTCTTTCTTTCTCTCATCTTTTCATTATGCCATATCATCTTTTTTATTTTCTTTTTCTTCACATCTTTTTTTAATGAAAAACGAACGGTAATTCAAAAGCTGAAACCACTCATTATTCGACAAATTCATTTACTAGATGATTGTGAAAACCTGAAATGAATCGGTCCATAGGGTGCGGTAAAATATTTTCTTTTTATTAACCATCCTCTGTACCATTAGCGTAACTAGGTGGGGGCGAAGGGGGGCGCTCGCCCCCTCCGCCCCAGGCGCTTCAAGCCTTTGGCGCCCCTCAAAACCGACATAGGCGCCCTAGGGCATCTAAGATATAGCCCAGGAACGGTGATTTTATCATATTCTTTTCATAAATTGTCCAAAAAATTGATAGTTTTCTTTTAAATTATATTACAAATTAGACAAACGGCGCCCTAGTTGAGCTTCGCCCCCTCCGCCCTCAAAGGCTAGTTACGCCGCTGCTCTGTACCAAATATTTTGAAACTCAGACAATACATTTTTCACCAGTCCTACACTATAAAAAAAAATTCTTAATTTTAGTGTGTTTTTGAATAATACATTTACAAATTTCCCTTGTAAATGATAACTACTATGCCTTTGCAGGGGCATATATAGAATTTTTTTTTTGGGGGCTGATCTCAAAAATTTTTCTGGGAAAATTTTTTTTTTTCGTGAAACCAGTTTTCCGCCCTGCCCTGCGGGAAATTTTTTCCCCTTCCGTGCAAATCATTTTACTTTTTTTTTAGAGACACAAATTTTGCCGCTCTCGGAACATTCTCTCTTTCGCGGAACCAAAATTTTCGTGCTGCGGGACCGAGCATACATTTCGGGGGGGGGGGGGGCGAGACCCATTATTGTCTCTATATCCCTATATGTGTATATGCATTTGGAAAATTTCGGGGGCCCTCGCCCCCTCCCCCTCCCTATATACGCCCCTGTGCCTTTGTATACCAAATTTACAAATTTATGAGTTCAAATATGCAGGCCCGGAACTAGGAGATTTTTTAGGAGGGGCAAAATTTAATTTGCCGCCCCCTCCTTAAAATTTTCTATACAAAATTCATATCATTTTACCTTTTTTTTAGTAAATCTTTCTTTAATTGCCGCCCCCTGATATCTGCCGCCCGGGGCAAATGCACCCACTCCCCCCCCCTAGATCCGGTCCTGCAAATATGTACAACATAAAGAAATCATTTTAAAATTACAATTTTCTTCAAAAAATAAAGTATGTATTGTAATATTACATACATTGTATAGTAATTTTCGTTAAAAATTGTATTTTTTTTTCGAAAGGTGTTCTAAAATTACCACACAATTGCACTCTAATTTTCAAATGTCTTTCGAAAATTACAATACATTTGTAAATGGCCTTTGAAAAGACTTACTAAATTTATTGTGTTTTTTTGTATGAAATTTACTTCCTTTACAATTTTTTTTATAGAGTAGGATAAATTTTATTCATTTATTCTCAAAAAATAAAACGACTTCATTCCATACTTGAATAGAATGGAAAGTTTTGCAATTTGGCTGCCTATTTAACGTTTCAATTCCATTTATGGTAACATATTTTTTGGTTTTAAATGGATGCACAAATGACTTGTCTTTTGCACGTGCTTTTAAAATTCCAATAACTTTCTATATTTGCCCTCTTAAAATCGTCAAATCCCCCAATGGGGAGGCGTACAAAGCTTATTAGCATATGACTAATGATAATTTTTAGAAGTGAGAAGGAGTAAATAATAATTCTTAAAATATTTTTATTAATTGTCTGAAACGTCAAGCTCTTTGACTAGATGCAAGCCTGCCGAAGGTGGACGATGTCGTCTTTTATGCTACAATATAATGAAAGTTTTGATATATATTATCTATTGAATCAGATATTCAAATTCCTCTCTGAGTAAATATAAGCAATTTAACTATTAAATGAGAGATTTTTATATTTGAATACAAATTACAATTGAACTAATCCCACTAGCTAATTCCTAGGCGGAAACGCCCAAGGGCCAGTGGCTAGTGTGTGTGCCTTCCTTTTCCTGAATATCTAATTTTCAATTGTTAGATTTCTCCGTAAAGTTAGCATCTAATTCTGATTTCTTAAAAGAAAATTTAATTTACTTTTTAACGAATATAGAATTATTATATTCTTAGAATTTTCCTTGAATCTTAGAGTAAGAACCATCGCTGCCAACCGAAATAAAAAAAGACGGAGAAATTTTCTCTTTCTTGGTACAAATGGCCAGCAGCTAACCACTACACAAGGCCCGAGAGCTCGTAAATGATCATTTAATTAAAAAATTAAATGAAATTGAATAAATAAAATAGCGTTTTCTCCGGTTTTTTTTTAAATCAAAATCTCGGTTTTTTGCGATTGACATCATAGTTATTGGTGGTTGTTACATTTTTGCCATAAAACCCTAAAAATATAATTAGTCTATATTTTTTAAAATCGAAATTCAATTTTCTTTTAAATAATTAATTAAAATTAGATGCTGACTTTAGGGAGAAATCTAACAATTGAACTTTAGACATTTAAGAAAAGAGATTTAGGGGAAAACGGGCTAAAAATTTGAGGGTTGTCAGCACCGAGTAAAATAAAATTTAAACCAATTCCCATAAAAATTTGTTAAGTAGTTTCAAAGAGTAAAAAACAAAAAAACAATCGAATCTCATAATCATTGCTTAATTCTTTTGTTAATTAGCATTTAAATATATTTGATTATTTATAAAATAATAATTGTGAGATTTAATTAGTTTTATTTTTATTTCTTTGAAAGTACTTGACGAAATTTTATGAGTTTTCTTTTTAAGGCGTAATAGGACCGAAGGTGTTACGCATGTTTTTCCCAATAAGAGGGCGTTGTGTGTCATAAAAAGTATGCCCAAATATCAAGTAATTCAAAAATTTGCCAAGAGATGTCAGAATGGTATTGGTTGATTTTCTTGATCTTTTAAATAAATACTTTATAAATGTTATTATATTATGTATCTTTTATAAAAGCATAAAAATATATAAATATAGGCCAGATATAGGCTAATACTATATCGGCTATTAGACTAGTCTGCCATCTATTGCAAGAATGCTGAACTAATTTGACAGTTGAATTTTAAATAAATCATCTAAGCTTATTTTAAAATTTTCTTAATTAATATGTGATTAATAATAACAATAAATTCATTTTAAATTAAAAAAATTAAAGATTATTGGGACAGATTGTTTTTTTGTATTTGCTTGATAACAAAAAAATTAATTACGATAATTTTTTAATAAGTCATTAAACAAATTATAGCTCCATGTCCCAATAATCTCTTATGAATTTAATTCATTTAAAAAAAAACCACATTGAAAAATTCCTTATAATAGTCTAGTTTTTTTAAGTACGTTTAGACGTCGCTCCTGAACCCCCTTAATGTATAGTGAATTCCTCAATTTTATTTATTATTTTCACAATTAGGGCGTCTAAAATGTATGTGGAGGGGGAAATAACGCATCTAATAACCTAATAAATCTTTTTCTATCTGGCAGATTGTTTTCAATTAAAAAGATCAACATTTGATGATATTAATACGTAGTAGGCAAGCTATATATTATTTCTTCCCAATCGAATTGCTCTCCTGATGGATTGATAGCAGATGAATGAATGGGAGTTGTCTGTTGGTCCATGGGCGGGTCTTCTCTTCTCTTCTCTTCCTTGCAGGTGTCTCTCTCTCTCTCTCTCTCTATCATCTAATAAATCAGTCACGAGTCATCTGAGCGAGATTTTCCTTAGTCACAAACACACACACACCTCTTTTTTTCATATCACTCTGCCTCCTGCACCTAATTGGATAGCAACGTCAAATAATCGTCTTTAATCAAATTGAAATTTATTTAGAATTCCTTTAATTTTTTTTTTTTTTTTTTAATTTTTCGTAAATAAAATCAAAACTCTGCTTCTTAACAAAATGTTGTCTATTAGATAAATTGTAGAGGATTAAATTCGCTATCAAGTGATGACGTAATTGTTATAATTTCGCTTTATGGAAAATAATTATAATAATCACTTAAATGTTGCAATTTTTTTGTTTAATGACTTGCAATTAGAAGTTTTCGTTGAAACATTTTTTACTTTCTCTTACCTCTATATAGGTTAATATATATAGAAAGTATTGGATTTATGTCAAAAATTCGATGTCGAGATTTTGATGGATATACTCGTTTTGAGGTCCCCTGAATCCACTGTCTGTGTGTCTGTCAACAAAATGGAAAGAGCTAGGAAGATGAAATTTTATATTTAAGTTAGGCACCTCGCACCTCCATGGGACTTGACACGAAGCTTTTAAACAAAATCGACCAAAGAGTACTAGTACTTTACTGATGCACTTTTTACTTTCTCTTACCTATGTATATATGTAATATATATATAGAGAGAAAGTATTGGTTTCATGTCAAAAATTCGATGTCGAGATTTTGATGGATCTTCACGTTTTGAGGTCCCCTGAATCCAAAAAAGTGGTTTTCGCGACATGGTCTGTCTGTGTGTCTGTCTGTCTGTGTGTGTTCAATTTTAAGCATGAAGGAATTGAGCTATGAGGCTGAAATTTTATATTTAAGTTAAACACCGCCCGGGACCGACAAAATAAGCTTTTAATCAAAATCGGCCAAAAAGTACTAGTACTTTACTGATGTACTTTTTCAGTTTTTTTCGATTTTCTCTAAAATTCGCTCTAACGATTTTGATTAAAATTCAAAAATCAATTATTTATTAGATGCTCTTTCAAATGTATATTCTCGTTTTGCCCTCAAAATTGTTTGAAGCACACTTTACTCTTGTTCTTCATAGGAAAGATAGAAATGGTTGCCATGGTAACGGAATTTAAATCTTTTTCTTTTTATTAGATTAAAAATCAATTATTATTTAAATTCCCATTTATTTTTATTTTATTTGTCTTTAATTGTTCCGAGAAATCACATCACTCTCTCTCTCTCTCTCTCACTTGCAAACATTATCGCCTGTCTCTCCGCCTTCTCTCATAGGCCTAATGTTAATTTCCTATAGGGATTTGTATGTTAATTTCGATTCAAAAGGGGGTCCCCTTTGGAACTTTTTACGCATTTAAAATTTTTTTTTCAATTCTTATGAAATTTTGTATTTATTTACGATTCTATATTGTGTATAAAATGTCTAAATATGAGATTAAAATTTTGAAAAATAACCATAGTTTATTTCAATCAGTCAACATTTAAAATGCAAGTTTGAAACTAAGGTGCTATGGGAAACTAAATATATCTCGACACAAAAAATCTGGTGTGACCAGCACAGTGCACAACTTTCTCTTACCGAAGGGTAAGAGAAAGTTGTGTGCTGTGCGCCAGTCACACCAGATTTTTTAGTTTTTTTCGATTTTCTCAAAATTCGCTCCAATGATTTTGTTTAAAATTCACAAATCAATTATTTTTTACATGTTCATTAAAATATATATTCTCATTTTGCCATTTTTTTTTTTTTTTTTTATAAAAAAACATTTACACTTTTTACTTTCTCGTACCCTATATATGAAATATATAGAGAGAGAAAGTATTGCGATCATGTCAAAAATTCGATGTCGAGATTTTGATGGATATACATGTTTTGAGGTCCCCTGAGTCCAAAAAAAGTGGGTCCCGCAAATTGGTCTGTGTGTATGTATGTATGTATGTGTGTGTGTGTGTCTGTGTGTATGTGTGTGTGGACAGATTTTTAGCATGAAGGAGTTGAGCTAGCGGATTGAAATTTTATATTTAACTTAGGTACCTTTGAAGAATCTCAAAATAAGCTTTTGAACAAAATCGGCCAAAAAGTACTAGTACTTTACTGATGTACTTTTTCAGTTTTTTTCGATTTTCTCAAAATTCCCTCCAAGGATTTTTTTTTAAATTCATAAATGAACTATTTTTTAGATGCTCTTTAAAATGTATATTCTCATTTTGCCGTTGAAATCTTCTGAAGACCACTTTACTCTTGTTCTTCATAGGAAAGATAGAAATGGTTGCCATGGTAACGGAATTTAAATCTTTTTCTTTTTATTAGATTAAAAATCAATTATTATTTAAATTCCCATTTTTTTTAATTTATTTGTGTCTTTAATTGTTTCAAAGAAAACATATATGTCTCTCTCTCACTTGCAAACATTATCGTCTCTCTCTACTCTTTTTAAATTCCCTTTCCACCTTATCTTCGCATAGGAACAATGTTAATTTCCTATAGGGATTTGTATGTTAATTTCGATTCAAAAGGGGGTCCCCTTTAGAACTTTTTAGGCATTTAAAATTTTTTTTTCCAATTCTTATGAAATTTTGTATTTATTTACGATTCTATATTGTGTATAAAATGTCCAAATATGAGATTAAAATTTTGAAAAATAACCATAGTTTATTTGAAGCAGTCAACATTTAAAATGCAAGTTTGAAACTAAGGTGCTATCGGAAACTAAATATATCTCGACACAAAAAATCTGGTGTGACCAGCACAGTGCCCAACTTTCTCTTACCGAAGGGTAAGAGAAAGTTGTGTGCTGTGCGCCAGTCACACCAGATTTTTTCTCATTCACACTCACACACACATTCCCACAGTCTTTTCGGCAACTTAGGCCATTTAAGACTTTAGACGATAACCGTTGTGATTAATATATAAATTGTGGGTCCAGGCATTTCTATTTAAGCCATCTGGTATCCAAATGGCTTAAATAAAATCATCGGACTGCCTGGGTCCGAACCCGCGACGTTTGGTATAGGAGGTAGGCACTCTACCTACTACGCCAAACTCGGGGGCCATTTTGCCATTGAAAACTTCTGAAGACCACTTTGCTCTTGTAATCTATAGAAAAGATGGGAGAAATGGTTGGTAAACAAAATGTAAATATGTTCCCATACTAATAAATTTTACATCAATGTACCGTACTGTCGGAAACTAAATATATGTCGACACAAAAGATCTGGTGTGACAAGCACAGAACACAACTTTCGATTACCGAAGGTAAGAGAAAGTTGTGTGCTGTGCCACAGTCACACCAGATTTTTTTTAATGCAACTGAAGGGCTAAAGCTACTTTTAAGATAACACTTCAGAAAGCTAAGCTTTTTGATTGCCTAAGCTCAAAGTTCCAGATTTGACCAGATACAAGTTTATGTTTTTTTTATGTTTTATGTACAAGATATGTATATGTTTTAAATTATGTATAAAATAATAATAATACAGTAGTAGTAGTAATATACCGATGAGAACATTCTACCATCTTGTTTTTTTTTTCCCCTCAATTTGATTTCCGTTATGAAATTAATTCAATTTCCCGCACACACTCAAATAGCAACAATTTCTTTCAATAATAATTGACAAGTGATAAATTGTGTTTGACTTGTGTGCGTTATTATTATTATTTATTTATTTATCAATTTGGGTCATCTTCTTCTGAAAAATAAAAATAACAACAACAACAACAACAAACAATACACAAATTCATAATAGTAATAAACTATTTGATCTTGTCCATCCAATTTAGGGAGAGTTGTGTCTGTGTTCAATTGAATTCTTCTTAATGATAGCGAGTGATAAATCAAAATCGAAGGCCAAATGTCAATTAGCCTCCTTGTTTTGTTGGGAATTTTTTTTTTTTTTGAATTGTTACTTGTCATACTAGTATAGATAGGTATAGTTCTGACCACCTGTCAATCTCTCTCTGTTTGACCAACTTCCCCTCATTTTGCAGTCTTATAGAGTAGAGTTTCTCAAACTATTTTTTTGGCAAATTTGTAAAAACAATTCTATAAATGACGCCAGGGGCGTATATAGAAATTTTTTTCGGGGGGGGGGGGGACTGATTTTGCAGAAAAAATTTTTTTTTTTCGCAGAACCAAAGTTTTCCACCCCAAAAATTTCGATTTCGCGGAACATTTCCTCTTTTCCGGAACCAAAAATTTTGCCCGTCCGTAAAAATATTTTACCTTTTTTTACTTTCTCTTAACTATGTATATATGTAATATATATATATAGAGAGAAAGTATTGGATTCATGTCAAAAATTCGATGTCGAGATTTTGATGGATCTTCACGTTTTGAGGTCCCCTGAATCCAAAAAAGTGGTTTTCGCGACATGGTCTGTCTGTGTGTGGGTGGGTGGGTGGGGTGTGGGTGGGTGGGTGGGTGTGTCTGTGTTCAATTTTAAGCATGAAGGAATTGAGCTACGAGGATGAAATTCTATATTTAACTTAAACACCCCCGGGACCGAAAAAATAAGCTTTTAATCAAAATCGGCCAAAGATTACTAGTACTTTACTGATGTACTTTTTCAGTTTTTTTCGATTTTCTCAAAATTTGCTCCAACGATTTTTTTTAAAATTCAAAAATCAATTATTTTTTAGATGCTCTTTAAAATGTATATTCTCATTTTGCGATTGAAATCTTCTGAAGACCACTTTACTCTTGTATTTCATAGGGAAGGATAGGAGAAATGGTTGCCATGGTAACAAAATATAAATATTTTCCCATACTTATAAATTTTACATCTGAATTCAAATGTTCCGTACTGTCGGGAACTAAATATATGTCGACACAAAAAATCTGGTGTGACAAGCACAGTACACAACTTTCGATTACCGAAGGTAAGAGAAAGTTGTGTGCTGTGCGCCAGTCACACCAGATTTTTTTTTTTTTTTTTAGAGACGCAAAATTTTTTCCCGCGGAACCAAAAATTCTTCCCATGTGCCCGTTCTCGGAACATTTCCCCTCTTTCGCGGAACCTAAATTTTTTCTCGTCCGTAAAAATATTTTACCTTTTTTTTTTAGAGGCGCTAAATTTTTCCACGCTCGGAACCTAAATGCTTTCCCGTGTGCCGTTCGCGGAACATTCCCCTATTTCGTGGAACCAAAAATTTTTTCCTTTTTTTTTTTAGAGACGCTTAATTATTTCTACCCGCGGAACAATCCCTCCCTTGCGGAACCTTAAATTTTCGTGCTGCGGGGCCGAGCAAACATTTCGGTGGAGGGGGGGTAAGCTGGAGTGACTGGTCGCATAGCTCACAATTTTTTTCTTCCTTTCTGTTATTTATTTATTTTTATTATTCTGTACTTGTTTATACCATAATATAGACTAAGTTATATACAAATTAAATCTTCAAGTATTAATTTTTAAAAATACAAATTTTTCTCTCAAATCTCGGGGGGGGGTTAATTACCCCCTTCTCCCTCGTATCCTCCCTTGATATAAGAAAAGGTTCCCCCACCCCTTCCAAAACGGAGCTGGATATCCCTCCCCATGGGTCTATTCATTTTAAACTAAAATGAAACTCTTTGTCGATCGGATTTTGACAATTTGTTGCCTATTTTGTTTTTAATACACTGAAAAAAAACCGACCTTGTAAAATTGAAGTGAAATCCCTTTAAAAATTTTCAACTAAACCTTCCCTTAAAATTAACAAAGTTTCCTTTCATTTTTACAAGAAATCGCCTCAAGTTCTATATGACAAACTCATACCGTAAAATGGAACAATTTCCTTTTTTTTACAGGAAATTTCATCGAGTTCTAATTCAAAAAGAAATCCTGTAAAATTGACAAGGTTTCCTTTTTAAATTTGACAGTAAAAACCTTTTAAATTCTTATTTTACCTGAGAAAAAGGCAACTCCCTCCATACCTACCTACCTACCCATTGCTTCCTCTCGTAACTCAAAGCTCGTCATTCTCTCTTAGCAGACAGTATGACTAGCTTGAGTTGTTTAGGCTACATTTTTTTTCCAGATTCATTCTTTGAATATTTGAAATCCGAGTTGATATCTTCTATCATATATACTTTTTTTAATTTTGAAAAATATTTGTACTTTTTTTTTTTTTATTCACGGCACTGTCCAACAAAGTATTTCTTTGTAGTCCTGTTTTTTTACAATATTGTGGCAAAACCTGTAGGTACGTCTACAAAATATATTTAAATGATTTTTCCTTTAATATAATGGTTATTTGTAATAAATTTAATGCTTGACTTGCAGGACTTCAAAAAGAATACTATTTAAAACATATATCAGCTGAACGGAGTGGGATTTAGAAGGTCTGTTTCCATACATTAAAAGGTAAATATAATGTTACAAAACAAAATGTAAAATGTTTCAAAATATTATCTAGTGTTTATACAATTTATTTTTTTGAAAAAAAACTCTTGCATACGTTTTAGGCTTTTCGGCCATTGACATTAGTGGGAAAAGGGTTCTTTCAGATAAAATTCCTTATTTTCAAGACAAAAGAACCGAATCACAATACCTTAGCCCAGAGGGCTTCTGGCTCTCTTGATCAGGCCGACTTCTCAACAAGTTAAAAATTTAGAATATAAACAAATTTTGGTAGAATTAAAAAACAAACTTTTTTTTTTCAGAATACAAAATCGAAGATTCAGCATCTACAAACGAACAATTCA
>JAKCPI010000518.1:0-61628 GCA_023213315.1 Euborellia annulipes | reverse complement strand
AATCGCCTTGCATTTGCAAAATATTATTTTGACAATTTGATTTATTTTTCCTCTTCACCCTTTATTTGTATTTCCTTTTTGTTTAATTGAAATTGAATTTTTTTTTTTTTTTTTTTTTGGTTTCTGGTTCGTTTGATGATTCGCCGGCTTGGATTTTAGCCAATTGCAAGGAAAAAAAAAACCAGTTTTTTTTTTTTTAAATGTTATTTAAACTTATTATGTTGATGTTGTCTGATTATACTTTGCATAATCTCTCTCTTATGGCTACTGAAGAGAGAGAGAAATTTTTCTGTTACAACGAATAAAAAAAGAAGATTCTCCATTTGGTTGTTTAAATTACGATCAAGTTGTAAGAAACCATTAAACGCGTGCGTCTATTTCCCGCCCTTTTACAATAAAGTAAGTTTCTCTACTTAAACCCCTAAGCCCGGGTGGAAAAAAAATAAAAGAAAATTATTGCAGTGTTAATTTATTTTAAAACGCCATGGGCGGGGCAGATTCAACAAAAGAAGGGGTTGTAATAATTTTTCCTATATTTCAGGTGTAGTCTTTGCCCTCGGGGCTTGGTGTGGGGGTTAGCGTGCTAACATCGTTTATCAAAAGTCGCGGGTTCGAACCCCAGGCATTCCGATGATTTTATTTAAGCCATTTGGATACCAAATGGCTTAAATAAAAATGCCTGGACCCCATATATGTATATTAAATCAATAACGGATATAGTCAAAGTCTTAAATGGCCTGAGTTGCCGAAAAGACTGTGTGAATGAGTGTGTGTGAGCGAGTGTTAAAAAATGTGGTGTGACTGGCACAGCACACAACTTTCTCTTACTCTTCAGCAAGAGAAAGTTGTGTAGTGTGCTTGTCACACCAGATTTTTTGTGTTGACATGTATTTAATTTCCGACAGTACGGTACATTCGATATTCAAAATGTAAAATTTATAAGTATGGGAAAATATTTATATTTTTTCACTATGGCAATTATTTCTTCTATCTTCTCTTTGAAGTACAAGAATAAAGTGGTCTTCAGAGGATTTCAATGGCAAAATGAGAATATATATTTTTAAGAGAATCTAAAACATAATTGATTTTGAATTTAAAAAAAAAAATCGTTGGAGCAAATTTTGAGAAATCGAAAAAAACTGAAAAAGTACATCAGTAAAGTACTAGTACTCTTTGGCCGATTTTGTTCAAAAGCTTCGTGTCACGTCCCATGGGGGTGCCTAACTTAAATATAAAATTTCAACTTCCTAGCTCTTTTCGTTCTTGAGATATTTTGTTCACAGACACACATACAGTGGATTCAGGGAACCTCAAAACGTGTATATCCATCAAAATCTCGACATCGAATTTTTGACATGAATCCAATACTTTCTCTCTATATATATATTACATATATATAGAGGTAAGAGAAAGAAAAATTGACTAGAAAAATATTTTTGTTTTGTTACCATGGGAAGTACAAAAGTAAAGTTCGTTTAATTCGTCGATTTAACATTATATCAACAATTTTTTTTCTAGAATACGGAACTTTTTCACATTTTTTTCTCTCCCCATTCTTTTTATTAGCCTAAAATAGAAGTGGCAAAAATAACGAAAATATAGAAGAAATATGAATGCGACATTAACCTATTTCGTATTTTTTTTCTTACTCAATTTTTAATCTTAAAAATCTTGTACAGTGGAATCATTGTGGAAATTAATCAAATACAGTAGAATCCCGTTAATCCGAACTAATGGGTCGTTTTGATAACTTACCTACCCCAATATTAAAATAGCCTCCCTTTGGGGAAATACATGGTGTTTGTCCTTCAGCTATTTTAATGCTGAAGGACAAACACCATGTATTTCCCCATAGGGAGGCTATTTTAATGTTGGGGTAGGTAAGTTTTCAAAACGACCCATTGGGACCGAGGGTCGTTCGGATTATCGGGAAGTTCGGATTAACCGGAATATAAAGCTTGAATTAGTTAATTTTGGTAATAAAGTCGTATTTATAACGTTGTAAACCGTGAAACTTGTCGGTGATATTAAACTCTAAATAAATATTTAATAATAATAATAAAATAAAGTTCCTTTAATGACTAATTTTCATCATTTTCCAAAAAAAAAAAAAAATCGTACGCAAAAAGAGTTCGGATTAACCGGAAGTTCGGATTAGCGAGGTTCGGATTACCGGTACTCTACTGTATATTGTGTATGCAGCACTGGATTGGAATATTGGATCCCACCACAATAGCCCCAGGCAACTCTACGAGGAGGAGTTGCTGTGACAGGGACGTAAAGAAGGTTCCCCCTCAATGATAAATTCTTCGAAACCTCGGGGATCCAGGTATTAATTTCAAAAAGATAAAAAAAAAATTAATTTTAAAGGATGATATAAAAAATGATTGATTTAAAAACGAATGGAGATTATGCGACAATTCATAAAAATTGATTTTATTTTAATGAATGAATAAAATTACTATAAATTTAAAACTTTTCTCTTTCTTACTACTACGTAGTTAATAAAAAAAAAGAGATTTTTTTATTTTGACACACAATTTACAACTTTTTCTAAAAAAAAAAAAAAGTTTTTTTTCAACTTTGCTTTTTGTTGTTGTTAAAAAAAGAGAGAAATTCTCACCACACACATTGACACTGACATGGACACTAAGTGGGTTTAACTTGCTTTTTTTTTACTTATTATTATTTTAAAAGAATAAACTCACTCAGTTCAATTTGCAAAGAAAGAAAAGATTGACTTCTTTCTTTCTTTCTAATGGGAAAAAGAGAAGAAAAAAAAAAATAACGAAATTACTTTAGTCAACTTGAATATTCTAATTTAGAAGAAGAAAAAAATAAAATAAATTTCTTATATTAAATTGAACTTTTTCTGAATTGTGAAGTGAAAAACAACCACAATTCTTAATTTTCCCTGGCGTTTTGAGTAGCAGGCAATGTTAGGGTGGGCCGAAAAAAATTTTTTTCGCATTTCTATCAGCATGTCGCGTTACATGCCGTGACGTCAAAGGCCGTGACGCGACAAGCCTGACTCACAAGCCGTGACGACAAAAATAGGAAAGTTGAAATTTAATTTTTTTTTTTTTTTATTTGAGGGAAAAGCCTCAAATTACGGCATAAAAACCCTCAATAGCCTACAAAAAAAAAAAAAACATTCCCCGGTTATTTACCCCTGGTGCATCGTGCACGGAGGCACGCACCAAACCCAAGTACCGGTATCTAGCTCTAGAGCCATTAGCCCGGTGTTCCCTATGAGGCCCTTCACCTCTCTACTCCCCAAAATTCAGTTCCTGACGGGACTGGTCGTAAAGTCTCTGAAATTTAATATATATATATATATATATAAAAAAAGACGAATTATAAAAAAATAATTGTGAGATTTAATTATTCAATTTTTAAATTGATAAAATATAATTTTTAAAATAATTTAAAATGATTCAAATCTTCAATTACTAAATATTAAATATTGTTCTCAGTTTTTAACATGCGTCTATTGATTTCCTATTTTCCAATTATTAAGTTAAGATTTAAAACTCGATTTTAATACCCTTAATTGAATTTTAAAATAATTAAATAATTGAGCAAAAAAATGCCCAACAACAAAAACGCTCAATGGCAAAACATTTTGCCTAATCGGTGTGCGTTGGCTTTGAGCAAAATCTTTTGCTCTTGGACAACATTTTTTGCCATTGAGTGTTTTGCTCGATTGGAGTGCATTCAGCCAAATTTTCAAATTTCTTTCTCAAATTACAACACATTTTCATTCTAATTTTCAAACAAAAATTACAATACATTTGTAAATGGTTTTTGCAAAGACTTACTAAAAATTAGTATGTTTTTGTTTATATAATTTGTTTCCTATACAATTGTGAAATCACAAAAAAAATTTTACAGTGCCTCATATGTGTATTCATTTTTACTTGAGGTGCGCGTCTCGAAAAGCCGTTAGAAGACGATTCAGTAGCGAGTTACTCGAGGCGGCAAGAGATGGCGTTAGTTTTTCCCATAGGAATACAAGGGATTTATTTCATTTCATTTTAAAGATTCCAGCTAATTAATTAAGGGTAAAAAAATTGATTATTTTTTAACCCAATGATTACTAATTTAATTCTCTATAAGATATAGAGCGGATTTTTTAAAAAATATCTTTTATTTAATGCGATTAATCTAAAAAAAAAAATTTATTTTTTCGAAAATCAAAAAAAGGGCTTCTATAAGTTGTAGATATTTTAAATAGATTTAATTTTAAAAAAATTTGAGGTCGATAGCTTCAAAATTGTGGCCGCAATCTCCCAAAATTAGCACCCCGAGACGCGCACCTTGTGAATTATTTAAAAGATAGCAATTTAATAATTCACCTGGTCCGAAACGTTGTGAGATTTGGGAATTTTTATTGATAAAGCGACTCTTTCCTTTCAACATATTTCTTCTAAAATTTGTCGGCAAATAATAAAATAATAAATTTACAAAGAGTTAGTTGGTCCGCCCAAGGCCGACCAGATAAGCGATTCTCTGCCACCCGCCTTTGGCATTTCTCTCTTCAATCGTTAACAAATTAAATTACACCTTCCTTTTATTTCATTTTTTTGCGGCTCTCTAAAAAAAAAAAAATAATAAAAAATAAATTCCAATCATTTAATACACATCATCAGGATCCATAAATTTATTATAGAAAAAAATTTTGTGAAGTTATTATGTTGGAAATTCAAAAAATTCTATTTGATATTTCATAATTATTGTATTTTTGATAATATGTTTTTATACACTGCACAGTGGTCTAGATTGAAAAAAAGTTGGCCAAAAATAGAAAAAAGTTTTAGATTTGATTGAAAATTGGTATATAAGCGTTTTCGATGTCGCGGATTACAAATTTTATAATATTTATATAATTTAATAAATTGCAGTGGCGGATCATATATGGCGGATCACTCGTCAAAAATTGTTAGGTATATAAAATTATGCAAAATGTTGGTTCAAACATTTAAGAAACGTGTTCAAGACCTAGTTCACATCGTTTAGAATAATCTCAAACAGTTCTCGACCAGTAAGATTATTTTATCAATACGCTTTTCCGTCATGATGATATTTATTTTTAAAAATATATATTATAACTTTTATTTAATTGAAATAAGAAAAATTATATTTATTCACAATAATATTTCAAAAATATAATAATACTTTGCAATAAGACACCCTCTATAAAAATATTCAAAAAAAAAAAGCTCGTAGACTAACAAAGAGTCTGCCTGCCGCGGCTCAAAAATAGACGAAATGCTATCTAACTTAAAAATAAAAATATTTTTCTCATATAATAAGCTTTTATTTAACTAAAAAATAATAAAAATTATATTTCTACATAATAATATTTCAAAAATTTGAAATAAGATACGGCATATAGGGTAAATATAAAAAAAAGCTCTCTCGTCGCTTATTTTTAACCTCAAAATTCGGGGGGCAAGTTGGGGCAGGATTTTTTTGCAGATTCTATTACAAGACATCTGAAACTATATATTCCATATCTCAGTTTCGTGGGCCCCGCTGGGTTCATAACTTTTTTGCTATTTGAAGGAAAAAAGTTTTTACAAAAAAATCCATTATGAAAACGCAACTTTGACATGATTTTTAAAAAAGGCGAGTATAAATTAATGAAAACGGTTTATCAGTAAATATTCTACATTCTTTCCTTAACACCCTCCTTTAAACAGAATTGAAAAAGGACACTCGAGTAAAAAGTTATGTGCATTTAAACAAACATTGATATTTCAGAGCCTCTGCGCGTCGGTCGCGCGCTGCCGAGAACGCTAACTTTGAACTCATGTAGCGCCTGAACTATAAAAGATATCTCACTTTCCTTTTGGATTTACATGCACCAACTATCCCTCTACAAGATTATATGGGACTGAAGTCATTCTGTGACTATTATTTTTTTCGACTTTTGGCCAACTTTTTTTCAATCTAGACCACTGTGCACTGCAGTGGCGTAGCAAGGATTTTGGCGCCATGGAGCGACTCAACTGCTGGCGCCCCCCCCCCTTCCCCTCGAACACTACCATCAATCCCCTTCCTCATCCCTTGCTTATTATTATTATAATTTCATATTTTTTATTAAACCTAAAATTCAAATCTCAAATTACTAAAATGATTAAAAAAATTTTTCATATAAAAAAATTCCTCTTCTTCATCTTCATCTGAAGGCTCAGCATATATAATCTGTGTATAATACCAAAATTTAACCACAATATCTAGTAAATAAAATATAATAAACTGGTCAACACGATTTTTTAGCCTGGCTTCTTCATATTAAATTTTTGTTTCTCCTACTCTAAAAATAAATGTAAAAATAATTTTTTTGATCAAAGTTTTTGTAGAAACTAGAGCAATTTTTCGAATTTTTTTACTAAGAAGACCGACATGTTTATATCTCGAAACTAAGCATATTTTGTACACCATAGTACCATACAAAGTTGTAGAGCATTAAATTTGCTACAATTTGGTTGTTAAAACGAATATGTAGACCCAATATTAACCGAGATACGGCCGATCAAAGTTAGACCATGTTTCTCGAATGTAAAACATAGAGAATGGGCCGTTTCTCGGTTAATATTGAGTTTACAAATTTGATTTATCAACCAAATTTTAGCTAATTTAATACTCTACAATTTTGTGTTTTACTCTTGTTGACAAAATATGTCTAGTTTTCGAGATATAAGCGAGAAACAGAAGAAAGTCTCAAGTTTCTCGAAATATAAACAAATAGAAACTTTGATAGGCCATATCTCGGTTAATATTGCGTCTAAATATTCGTTTTATCAACCAAATATTAGAAAATTTTATGCTCTACAACTTTTTAATCTATTATGGTGCACAGAATATGCTTAGTTTACGAAATATAAGCGAAAAACTGAAAAAAAGTACACAAATTTTGAGGTTTTTTTTATTTTTTCAAACCCCTGTACGAATTAAACAAAAGCAGAAATCCAAAAAAAAAAAATCTTTGTTTTGTTGACCTGTGTAATTCAATGCTTTTTCTAATTTATTAGGCCAATATTAAAAGTAAAAAAAAATCATATTTAGTCAACAAAACAATATTTTTATTTTATTTTGTCTACTTTTGACCGTGAATCCTAACGTTTGTCATTTTAAATAAAAAAAAATGCATAGATTTCTATCAAAAAACAACAGAGCAAAAATTAATTGATTAAAGGATCCAAATAATTTTTTTGTTCTACAAAAGGATCAAAATATAGACAAAAAATTAAATAAAACGTATTATTTATTATATGTGCCCGGCGCCCCCACCCTGCCCTCCGCCCTGGAGCCGCCGCTCCACTCGCTCCTCGGTCGCTACGCCACTGGTGCACTGATCTAAAGCCACCGAAAATAAAGGAAGAAAATTAGCTGCACAGCCCGCCATCGGACCTCTACACACGCGGGCGTAACTAACTCCCCCCCAGAAGGCCCTCCCCCCAAGAAACCACCATATGGTGCCTCCCGGAAGATGACTCGTCCCATGCCCCCCCCCAGCCAAATTCTCTAGTTACGCCCACGTCTACACCCCCCTCGTTATTTTCTAATAATTTCAAAGACCTTTTGGGTTTCTCCAGCCGATTTAAAAGATAATTATCTTTTATTTTGTAGAATAATTTTTAGTTTTTTTTTTTTAACACCCTAAATTATATTTTCAAAAAATAAAATCCAGCCTGATGCCACCCTTGTAAAATTCCGAACCTTAAATCACTCTAGGGAAATTTTCAATTCATTGAAAAAAGTCCCCATAAAAATCCGTCAAGTAGTTTCGGAGTTATTGAGTTTCAAAAGGAAAATTAAAATTAAATCTCGCATTTAATATTCTATAATTAATTATATATAAATATTAAATTTCTGGATTTAGAGAATAGATTATTTAGAAAAATTTAATTATTTCAAGTAATCCCTTTGTAATTTGGAATTTTCAATAATTAATTCCACCCTCAAAATGATCGAGATTATTTATAAGGAAAATAGAATTTGCTACTTATCGAAACACATTTTAAGCTCTCTGGAACATAGCACATAAAAAATTGTCTATTTTTAAATATACTAATTGCCCGTTGCGATCGAAAAAAAAAACAGGCAATAAATTTAATTTTGAATAATAGCAAATAAATTTTCAAGAGGGGGGATAAATTACAACCCCCCTCCCCCACCCCAACCAAACGACACAACATGAGAGGCCAATCTGGATTCACTCACATTACAAATAATTTATTATTTTATTTTCACATTTAAAACAAACAGAACGTAACAATAAATTAATCTCCTATAAATTTAAATTCCTTTATTATTACGTAGATGTGCAAAAGTATTTAATTTTTTATTAATTACTAGCGTGCCTTTGGAGTGTGGGTTAAGAAAAACAAAAAAATGACCAGGATACCATACCAGAAGATATTCAGCCATTGTCAGGCCTTATATACCGAAAAACATAAACAATTTCCCCACTCAGGCTACTCTTTGAAAATCAATTTGGCATAAAGTCTAATTAAATCTCTCAATTATTAATAATTGAGAACAATTCAGAAATTAAAATTTAATTTATTTTATACAATTAATTATAGAATATTAAATGCGAGATTTAATTTTAACTTTCCTTTTGAAACTCATTAACTCCGAAACTACTTGACGGATTTTCATGGTTTTTTTTTTTTTTTTTTATCAAAGAATAGAGAATTTTAAAGAGAAATCTTTTAGACGATTTAGTAGCCAATTAATTCCCTTTAAAACTGCCCCGACATCGAAACGCCAGTCCTGGTTTAGAACAAAAATAACTGACAACTCCACTTTTGACTCAATGCTCTCGATAATGGGGGACTGAAGATGGCCGAAACTGTTTCCTTATTTGTCTGTCGGCAGCCTTTAGGAATTTTGAAACGAATAAGGACCAAAAGACGAGAGGTGCCCGCGCGGCTAGTAATGGTTATAAATCAGAAATATAAATTAATTGAGAGATGAATTCAGATCTTATCATATTATTTTTTCCTTTTTTGCTCCCCGTCCCTTCCCTCTAATGTCTTTTTAATCATCTCCTTCTTCTTTTGTCACTTAATTAACTCGTTATTAATTCCTCTTTTTTAATCTCTTAATATTATTATAATTATTCCAAGTTAATTGTAGCACATCTCCAATCCTCATTTATCTTCTTTCTTTCTCTCTTCTTTTCATTATGTCATATCATCATCTTTTTTTTTCTTTTTCTTCACATCTTTTAAATGTAAGGTAATTCAAAAGCAGAAACCACTCATCATTCGACAAATTCATTTACTAGATGGTTGTGAAAACCTGAAATGAATCGGTCCACAGGGCGCGGTAAAATATTTTCTTTTTATTAACCATCCTATGTACCAAATATTTTGAAACTCAGACAATACATTTTACACCAGTCCTACACTATAAAAAAAAATTCTTAATTTTAGTGTGTTTTTGAATAATACATTTACAAATTTCCCTTGTAAATGATAACTACTATGCCTTTGCAGGGGCGTATATAGAAACTTTTTTCGGGGGTGGGGGGGGCTCATCTCAAAAAATTTTCTGGGAATTTTTTTTTTGCGGAACAAAGTTTTCCGCCCTGCGGGAAATTTTTTCCCTTTCCGTGAAAATCATTTTACCTTTTTTTTTTTAGAAACACAAATTTTGCCGCTCGCGGAACATTCCCTCTTTCGCGTAACCAAAATTTTCGTGCTGTGGGCCCGAGCAAACATTTCGGGGGAGGGGGGGGGGCGAGACCCATTATTGTCTCTATATCCCTATATGTGTATATATTTGTGTATAATATTTTCTTTTTATATTTACTTTTTTTATGCATTTGGAAAATTTGGGGGGGGGCGGGCCCCCTCGCCCCTCCCTCCCTATATACGCCCCTGTGCCTTTGTATACCAAATTTACAAATTTATGAGTTCAAATATGTACAACAAAAAGAAAACATTTCAAAATTACAATTTTCTTCAAAAAATAAAGTATGTATTGTAATATTGCATACATTGTATAGTAATTTTCGTTAAAAATTGTTTTTTTTTTTCGAGAGGTGTTCTAAAATTACCACACAATTGCACTTTAATTTTCAAATGTCTTTCGAAAATTACAATACATTTGTAAATGGCTTTTGAAAAGACTTACTAAATTTATTATGTTTTTGAATAAAAAGACCAAGCAGCTATTATTATTTCTTTATTGGTATCAAATCCACAGCGACGTTTCGGTCGACCTCTTAACTTCTTTTATAGACATTTACGATCTATCACGATCTATTTGACTGGCGCTGAATGTAATTATGATAGACCGTAAATTGTAAATAAATGTCTAACAAAGAAGTTAAGAAGGTTACTATTGACTGAACCATCGTCATGAAGATGGTCGCATAGTCGACCGAAACGCCGCTGTGGGTTTGATACCAATAAAGAAATAATAATAGCTACTTGGTCTTTTTTATTCATTCTTCTACATATTGAAAAGGAGAAAGTATTGTTTGTATTATAAAGCTTAAATATCTAATCATGGCTTGGGTCCAATGGGGGGGGGGGGGTTTGAACCCCCAAATCCCCCCCCCCGTGGCTACGCCTATGTTGAGGGAACATACTTGGTAAAAGTACTTAACATAGTACAAAGATTCTCCCCTAATATTAATCTGCTGAGCTCGAGTCACTTACGAAATCCCCTCTTGGGCTCCCCTACGAATATTTATACGATTTATGTTTTTTTGTATGAAATTTGCTTCCTACACAATTGTAAAATCAACAAAATTTTTTTTACAGAATAAGATAAATTTCATTCATTCATTCTCAAAAAATAAAACGACTTCATTCCATACTTGAATAGAATGGAAAGTTTTGCAATTTGGCTGCCTATTTAACGTTTCAATTCCATTTATGGTAACATATTTTTTTGGAAATTTATTATTAACAATTTTAATAGTCTGGTTTTTAAATGGATGCACAAATGAATTGTCTTTTGCACGTGCTTTTAAAATTCCAATATCTTCTTTCTATATTTGTCCTCTTAAAATCGTCAAATCCCCAAATGGGGAGGCGTAAAAAACTTATTAGCATATGACTAATGATAATTTTTAGAAGTGAGGAGTAAATAATAATTCTTAAAATATTTTTATTAATTGTCTGAAACGTCAAGCTCTTTGACTAGATGCAAGCCTGCCGAAGGTGGACGATGTCGTCTTTTATGCTACAATATAATGAAAGTTTTGATATATATTATCTATTGAATCAGATATTCAAATTCCTCTCTGAGTAAATATAAGCAATTTAACTATTAAATGAGAGATTTTTATATTTGAATACAAATTACAATTGAACTAATCCCATTCCTAGGCGGAAACGCCCAAGGGCCAGTGGCTAGTGTGTGTGGCTTCCTTTTCCTGAATATCTAATTTTCAATTGTTAGATTTTCTCCGTAAAGTTAGCATCTAATTTTAATTTTGATTTCTTAAAAGAAAATTTAATTTACTTTTTAACGAATATAGAATTATTATATTCTTAGAATTTTCCTTGAATCTTAGAGTAAGAACCATCGCTGCCAACCGAAATAAAAAAAGACGGAGAAATTTTCTCTCTCTTGGTACAAGTGGCCAGTACGCTAACCACTACACAAGGCCCGAGAGCTCGTAGATGATCATTTAATTAAAAAATTAAATGAAATTGAATAAATAAAATAGCGTTTTCTCCGGTTTTTTTTTTAAATCAAAATCTCGGTTTTTTGCGATTGACATCATAGTTATTAATGTTTGTTACATTTTTGCCATAAAACCCTAAAAATATAATTAGTCTATATTTGTTAAAATCGAAATTCAATTTTCTTTTAAATAATTAATTAAAATTAGATGCTGACTTTAGGGAGAAATCTAACAATTGAACTTTAGATATTTAAGAAAAGAGATTTAGGGGAAAACGGGACTCCTAAAAATTTGAGGGTTGTCAGCACTGAATAAAATAAAATTTAAACTAATTCCCATAAAAATTTGTTAAGTAGTTTCAAAGATTTAAAAAAATAAAACAATAGAATCTCATTATCATTGCTTAATTCTTTTGTTAATTAGCATTTAAATATATTTGATTATTTATAAAATAATAATTGTGAGATTTAATTAGTTTTATTTTTATTTCTTTGAAAGTACTTGACGAAATTTTATGAGTTTTCTTTTTAAGGCGTAATAGGACCGAAGGTGTTACGCATGTTTTTCCCAATAAGAGGGCGTTGTGTGTCGTAAAAAGTAATTCAAAAATTTGCCAAGAGATGTCAGAATGGTAGCTAAATAATATTTAATGCATTTGGTTGATTTTCATTGATCTTTTAACAATAAATACTTTATAAATGTTATTATACATTATGTATCTTTTATAAAAGCATAAAAATATATAAATATAGGCCATTAGGGGATCGGCTGTTAGACTAGCCTGCCATCTATTGCAAGAATGCTGAACTAATTTGACAGTTGATTTTTAAATAAATCATCTAAGCTTATTTTAAAAATTTCTTAATTAATATGTGATTAATAATAACAATAAATTCATTTTTAAATTAAAAAAATTAAAGATTATTGGGACAGATTGTTTTTTTGTATTTGCTTGATAACAAAAAAATTAATTACGATAATTTTTTAATAAGTCATTAAAAAAATTATAGCTCGATGTCCCAATAATCTCTTATGAATTTAATTCATTTAAAAAAAACCGCATTGAAAAATCCCTTATAATAGTCTAGTTTTTTTTAAGTACGTTTAGACGTCGGTCCTGAACCCCCTTAATGTATAGTGAATTCCTCAATTTTATTTATTATTTTCACAATTAGGGCGTCTAAAATGTATGTGGAGGGGGGGGGAATTGAAGCGAAATAACGCAGCTAATAACCTAATAAATCTTTTTCTATCTGGCAGATTGTTTTCAATTAAAACGATCAACATTTGATGATATTAATACGGTAGTAGGCAAGCTATATATTATTTCTTCCCAATCGAATTGCTCTCCTGATGGATTGATAGCAGATGAATGAATGGGAGTTGTCTGTTGGTCCATGGGCGGGGGGTCTTCTCTTCTCTTCCTTGCAGGTGTCTCTCTCTCTCTTCTATCATCTAATAAATCAGTCACGAGTCATCTGAGCGAGATTTTCCTTAGTCACAAACACACACACACCTCTTTTTTTTCATTTCACTCTGCCTCCTGCACCTAATTGGATAGCAACGTCAAATAATCGTCTTTAATAAAATTGAAATTTATTTAGATTTCCTTTAAATTTTTTGACTTTTTTTTTTTAATTTTTCGTAAATAAAATCCAAATTATGCTTCTTATCAAAATGTTGTCTATTAGATAAATTGTAGAGGATTAAATTCGCTATCAAGTGATGACGTAATTGTTATAATTTCGTTTTATGGAAAATAATTATAATAATCACTTAAATGTTGCAATTTTTTTGTTTAATGACTTGCAATTAGAAGTTTTCGTTGAAACATTTTTTACTTTCTCTTACCTCTATATAGGTTAATATATATAGAAAGTATTGGATTTATGTCAAAAATTCGATGTCGAGATTTTGATGGATATACACGTTTTGAGGTCCCCTGAATCCACTGTCTGTGTGTCTGTCAACAAAATATCTCAAGAACGAAAAGAGCTAGGAAGTTGAAAGTTTATATTTAAGTTAGGCACCCCCCATGGGACGTGACACGAAGCTTTTGAACAAAATCGACCAAAGAGTACTAGTATTTTACTGATGCACTTTTTCAGTTTTTTTTTTTATTTTCTCAAAACTCTCTCTAACGATTTTGTTGAAAATTCATAAATCAATTATCTTTTAGATGCTCTTTAAAATGTATATTCTCATTTTAGCATTTAAATATTCTGAAGACCACTTTGCTCTTGTAATCCATAGAAAAGATGGGAGAAATGGTTGGTAAACAAAATGTAAATATGATCCCATACTAATAAATTTTACATTAATGTACCGTACTGTCGGAAACTAAATATATGTCGACACAAAAGATCTGGTGTGACAATCACACCAGATTTTTTTAAATGCAACTGAATGGCTAAAGCTACTTACTTTTAAGATAACACTTCAGAAAGCTAAGCTTTTTGATTGCCTAAGCTCAAAGTTCCAGATTTGACCAGATACAAGTTTATGTTTTTTTTATGTTTTATGTACAAGATATGTATATGCATGGGCGTACCCAGGTTCAAATCTAGGGGGGGGGGGGCATGGTCAGATCATAGATCATGGTCGTCCAGGGGGGGGGCAGATCATGGTCGTCCAGATTGTGACATAGCTATTTTTTATATAGAGGGTTAAAGCCTTCGAATTAAAGGCCTAAAAACCCTCGAGTCCTAACAAAAAGAATCATTCCCCGTCGCCAACCACCAATTTTGTTTCGTTTCATCACTTTATAAACATTTAATTTTTTTTTTTGTTGCTTCTAAGGGGGGCTGCTGCCCCCTGCCCCTCGCTGGGTACGCCCATGTGTATATGTGTTAAATTATTTATAAAATAATAATAATACAGTAGTAGTAGTAGTAATATACCGATGAGGACATTCTACCATCTTGTTTTTTTTTCCCCTCAATTTGATTTCCGTTATGAAATTAATTCAATTTCCCGCACACACTCAAATAGCAACAATTTCTTTCAATAATAATTGACAAGTGATAAATTGTGTTTGACTTGTGTGCGTTATTATTATTATTATTTATTTATTTATCAATTTGGGTCATCTTCTTCTGAAAAATAAAAATAAAAAAACAACAACAACAACAAACAAACAATACACAAATTCATAATAGTAATAAACTATTTGATCTTGTCCATCCAATTTAGGGAGAGTTGTGTCTGTGTTCAATTGAATTCTTCTTAATGATAGCGAGTGATAAATCAAAATCGAAGGCCAAATGTCAATTAGCCTCCTTGTTTTGTTGGGAATTTTTTTTTTTTTGAATTGTTACTTGTCATACTAGTATAGATAGGTATAGTTCTGACCACCTGTCAATCTCTCTCTGTTTGACCAACTTCCCCTCATTTTGCACTCTTATAGAGTAGAGTTTCTCAAACTATTTTTTTGGCAAATTTGTAAAAACAATTCTATAAATGACGCCAGGGGCGTATATAGAAATTTTTTTCGGGGGGGGGGCCTGATTTTGCAGAAAAAATTTTTTTTTTTCGCAGAACCAAAGTTTTCCGTCCCCAAAAATTTCGATTTCGCGGAACATTTCCTCTTTTCCGGAACCAAAAATTTTGCCCGTCCGTAAAAATATTTTACCTTTTTTTTTTTTTTTTTAGAGACGCAAAATTTTTTCCCGCGGAACCAAAAATTCTTCCCATGTGCCCGTTCTCGGAACATTTCCCCCTCTTTCGCGGAACCTTAATTTCCTTTTTTTTTTTAGAGGCGCTAAATTTTTCCACGCTCGGAACCAAAATGCTTTCCCGTGTGCCGTTCGCGGAACATTCCCCTATTTCGTGGAACCAAAAATTTTTTCCTTTTTTTTTTTTTTTTAGAGACGCTTAATTATTTCTACCCGCGGAACAATCCCTCCCTTGCGGAACCTTAAATTTTCGTGCTGCGGGGCCGAGCAAACATTTCGGTGGAGGGGGGGGGTAAGCTGGAGTGACTGGTCGCATAGCTCACAATTTTTTCTTCCTTTCTGTTATTTATTTATTTTTATTATCTGTACTTGTTTACCATAATATAGACTAAGTTATATACAAATTAAATCTTCAAGTATTAATTTTTAAAAATAAAATTTTTCTCTCAAATCTCGGGGGGGGGGGGTTAATTACCCCCCTTCTCCCTCGTATCCTCCCTTGATATAAGAAAAGTTGCCCCCCCCACCCCTTCCAAAACGGAGCTGGATATCCCTCCCCATGGGTCTATTCATTTTAAACTAAAATGAAACTCTTTGTCGATCGGATTTTGACAATTTGTTGCCTATTTTGTTTTTAATAAAAGAACCCATTGGAAAAACAAAACAACAAAAAAGAAAAAAAAAAAGTATAAAATTGAAATTCCATATAAATAAAATTCAACATTTTCTTCTTTCTTTCTTTTTTAACATTCAAGAGAGAAATTTTAAAATTCCTCATTCTTTTCATTCTTTCAACTTGAAATTAACAAAAAAGAAAAAAAAAAAAACTAATCCGTTGCTTTGACCAATCGATTATTTATAAACCAATTTATAGTTTACCATTTAAGAAATCTAATTGATATCTTAATTAATGTTAATTAATTTTTTTTTTTTTTTTTTTTAAAGACAACCCGACTGCAATTAAACAAATTGCATTTTGAAATAAAAATAAAAACACAGTAGTTAGCAACCTTTAGGACAATTAATGAATTTAAATTGACTAGCCACAGCACACGACTTCGATGGGCATCCTAACGTCAACACTCCTCAAATTAGTCGGGCCTTAATACAAGTATTTCAGATATATGGACCCTGTTACGCATTAGTGTGTCAAGCACCACCTACCGAGTTTCGAGAAAATTAACATTAAAGTTTTTTGTTTTCATTAAATTATATATAATTTTTTTTTTTGTCAATTGTGCAAGTAACATTAAATATAAATTTTTTTAGGACATATTTCATAAAAAATACTATTAATTATAGCATTTGAAACAATATTCCGTGCTTAACTCAATTTTTAATTTTTTTGGCGCTTGACACACTATTGCATAACAGGGTCCATATATTAAGATGTGTTCTCGCTTGGCGCGAGGTCCATCGAAGCCGAAGGGGTAGCTAGTCAATGATTGGCTAAAGGTTAGAAACTTCTGTATTAGCAATTTATTAAACTCAAATAGTCAAGTGGAGGGGATGCTGAATATAAATCGGTAGATCTAGGGTTCAAATCCCAGAGGTGCCTACTTCTTTTTTTGATTATTGAGTTAATAATAATACCAAAAGGTACCAAAATGAAATCGCACTAGTTCTTGTTTTTGGAAAAATTCAGCTACTAATATCTTACTTTTTTAGTTTTTCCAATTTTATAAAATAAATAAATAAAGCGAGATAGAATTCAAAGAGAAAAGTCTGAAATTTTTTGAGCCTCCTCATTTGGGTGCTCAGTTGATCAGACAGACATACGGACAATTATATTGATATAGATTCTCTTTCAGTTACGTAGTTTTATTATTTAAAAATATTTTATTTTCTTTCATTTAAATATTGACACTGAAAGGATTCTATAAATACATTTGTTGTTTAGACAGATGGTATTTTACCTTGGTGGAAAACGCATTGCCACAATTGTGTGCGTGTGCCCCCCCCCCCCCCGGGTGTGTTGGATTAAAAATAATGTACATACACCATTAAACATGATTGGATAATATAGTCTACATCAACAATAATATACACATGATTTTTTAATAGTCTATAGACAAGTGTAATTGCTAAGATTTCCAAATTTTCAGAGATTTAAAAATAAAATTGCCTTTCTGTTTCTTTGGGAGCTAGGAGGTTGAAATTATATATTTAAGTTAGGCACCCACCGTGGCACGTGACACGAATCTTTTGAACAAAATTGACCAGAGAGTACTAGTACTTTACTGATGTACTTTTTCAGTTTTTTTTTTCGATTTTCTCAAAATTCGGTAGCAACGATTTTGATTAAAATTCATAAATCAATTATTTTTTAGATTCTCTATAAAATGTATATTCTCATTGTGTCATTGAAATCTTCTGAAGACCACTTTACTCTTGTACTCCATAGAAAAGATAGGAGAAATGATTGCCATGGAAAGAGAATATAAATATTTTTCCATATTTATAAATTTTATATCTTGAATTCTAATATATCGGTGGCCCTCGGGGTTTGGCGTGAGGTTAGCTAACCTCGTATACCAAACGCCGCGGGTTCGACCCCAGGCAGTCCGATGATTTTATTTAAGCTACTTGGATACCAAATGGCTTAAATAAGAATGCCTGGACCCCAATATGTATATTAAATCAATAACGGTTATCGTAAATGTCTTATATGGCCTGAGTTGCCGAAAAGACAGTGTGAAGTGTGTGAGTGTGAGTGGGAATTAAAAAAAATATATCGGCGGAAAACTAAATATGTATCGACAAAAAAATCTGATGTGACCAGCACGATGCACAACTTACTCTTACTGAAGTGTAAGAGAAAGTTGTGTGCTGTACCCCAGTCACACCAGATTTTTTAATATACCATCATAAATGTAGCCAGTTTTGGAAGATTGAAATAAAATTTTTTTCTTCATATTTAATTATTTTTATTATAAATTTTTCCCCTGAAATACTATTTTGATTTTCACGTTTAATTACTTTTTTAACCAGCTGCATAGGC
Organism: Euborellia annulipes; assembly: GCA_023213315.1. Taxonomy (NCBI): domain Eukaryota; kingdom Metazoa; phylum Arthropoda; class Insecta; order Dermaptera; family Anisolabididae; genus Euborellia; species Euborellia annulipes. Next base: position 43,291 of record JAKCPI010000518.1, on the reverse strand, counting down.
CTATGTATGTGAGATGGAGTGGCTATGTGTGTGTGTGTGTGTGTGTGTGTGTGTGGAGTGGCGCTCGCAGCGCTCTCTAGGCCAGCTCTAGGCAACGACTCGAGCAATTCGCGCCGGTACAGGTCCGATCTCGCTTTTTTTATTTGTCACTCGGTTCCGTGTTCTTTTTAACTTTTCGTTATTATTTAAATAGTATTTATTTATTTGTGTGTTTTATTTAGTGATATAATAATTTGTTATAGTTTTATTTTTATGTGTGTGTTGTGAATACAAAGTGATTTTCCTGCATTTTCCTGACCTGGGCCTGTCTGGCTGCAACTTCAACTTTTAAAGGTAGAATTTATTTAATTTCTTCAAAAATATTTAATTATTTTCACTTGTTTTTACGTATATAATAAATATATATAATCAACTTTTAATATTAATGCGATTAAAAAATGACAGGTGAGGTTAGTAATCTATTAAAAAAAAATTATTTTTTTTAATATTTATGCTAAAAATGATTCGATTATCAAACATTAATAATCTTTTACATATTATCTATCATTAAATAATAATGCATAAGTGCTCGAACTCGGTTGAATTAAACAGATTTGCAAGTGATTTGTGTGTCATTTTTTCATCTGCTAAAATCCAAGTGTATTTGATTCAGCATAAAATTGAGGGCTAATTTTTGATTAGGTATCTATTCTAGTTAGTGAATAATTAAGATAAAATCTCTTAGCAAATTGTTTTATTCCTATTTTGCTTGGAACATGCCCTGCTGTTATTAATCTCTTTATGATTGGATTATATATATATACTTTGTCAAATTTAGTTTGTCATCTATTCTTTTAATATTCCTGGAGTCATCAAATAAATAACAACTTGCGATCACTTGTTAATTCCATTTATTGAATGAAAACTAATTTATTTTTATTATTTTTCTTTCATTTATTAAACTATTTAACCACCTATCTATCTACTAAAGTTATAGAAATATTTATTTACTTGAATATTATTATTTTAAAGTGTTTATTTTCATAAACACATCAACTATCTTTGCTTTTTTACATGTGATTATTTCACTGTTTAAAAAAAAATTAAACTTTTATGATTCTAGGCTTCCAAATTCTAATAAAAAATATTTATCTTCTTTGATTAATTAAAATAAAACAGTGAAATTATCACATGTAGCCGCCTTTAATTTTGTTAATACACGAATTTCTTTATAGATTTTTTTTTTTTTTTTAAACATTCACACTTTTTTCTCATTCACACTCACACACACATTCACACAGTCTTTTCGGCAACTTAGGCCATTTAAGACTTTGACGAAAACTGTTGTACTTAATATATCAATTTGGGGTTCAGGCATTTCTATTTAAGCCATCTGGTATCCAAATGGCTTAAATAAAATCATCGGACTGCCTGGGTCCGAACTCGCGACGTTTGGCATTTTATAGACTTATTATATATATAAAATAATTTTTTCATTATTCAGAAATTATTCGTCTCAGGCAATTTTAGAATCATTAAAGACAGTGGGCTCCCTGATTGCATTTAATCTCCGATAAGTGAATTAAAATTAAATTGAAATTAAAATAACTCCTTGATTCTCTTGCCTCTCTTTTTAATTTACAAGACAAGGACATTCAAAAGAACTAAATATTTTTCAATTTTCAACGAGAATTGTTAATTTGCTTTCCTTGTGATTTATACACCGAGTAGAAAGAGACAGAAAACTGTGAGTGCGAGTGAGAGAGAGATAGTCCCTTAAAGCATCTGCTTTCTGGCCAAGCCGTCAGGGAGTCAAACAATTGACTCTGACGTCACCGTTTCTCAGAACCCATTAAAAGGGAATAAAAATATTAAATTCTCCGAATTGAGAAAACATTTTTTTTTTTCAAATAAAATAAATTCCATATTTTTCCCCACACTTGAATTTTATATATTTTTTTTAATTATGGTAAACTAATATATAGAAGTGGGTGGCCTGGGAACGGAGAAGAGCAAAAGTCAGGGATTGGTGACCCCGAACAATCAGCGTGTGCAACACGCAACCGGGGAGGTTGCCATCGGTACAATGTATATTAAAATTTATTTATATAATAAAGAAATAACCCCTAAATGGCCTCTGTAGCCGAAAAAAAGATTATTTAAAAGGCATTTTAGCAAAATACTAATTCATAAAAATATTTTCAGACTAAAATCTAGATTAAATCCCTATTTAAATTAACATGCCGAGACCCCTTGTTTAAAGCCGTTTTAAGTTAACCTAACCTAAAAATCTTTGAGGGTTGAGGTGTCTGTCTGTGTGTGTCTGTCTGTGTTCAATTTAAAGCATGAAGGAATTGAGCTACGAGATTGAAATTTTATATTTAAATTCAGTACCCCCCTGAGGCGTGAAAATAAGCTTTTAATCAAAATCGGCCAAAAAGTACTAGTACTTTACTGATGTACTTTTTCAGTTTTTTTTTACGATTTTCTCAAAATTCGCTCTAACGATTTTGATTAAAATTCAAAAATCAATTATTTTTTAGATGCTCGTTCAAATGTATATTCTCGTTTTGCCCTCAAAATTGTTTGAAGCACACTTTACTCTTGTACTCCATAGAAAAGATAGGAGAAATGGTTGCCATGGTAACGGAATATATCAATATTTACCAATGTTCATAAATTTTACATCTTAAAATTTAATTTAAAAAATCTGGTGTGACTGGCCACACCAGATTTTTAAAATATTTATTATTTTTACATTCTTATATGTGGAAAATATTATAACATGAAAATAAATTAATTTTAGGGGAAATTGATCCCACTGAATAAAAAAAATACCTCTAAAAATTCTTAAAACTTTAAAAAGTACTGAGTATTTTCTAAAGTACTCAGTACTTTTTTCCAGTATTGATACTGATACTGGAAAATATTTTAAAAAAATTCGCTCTATATCTTATAGATAATTAAATTAGTAATCATCGTGTTGAAGAATAATCAAATGTTTGCCTTTAATTAATTTGCTTGAACCTTTCAAATGAAATGGAATAAATCCCTTCTTTCCCTATTGGCAGAACTAACGCCATCTCTTGCCGCCTAGAGTAACCAGCTTCTGAATCGGCTAATAACTGTTTTTCGAGTACTCGCCCCTTAAAAGCAAAATATATTGTAAGAATCATAATCAACCCCGGATAAATTTTGGCCCTACCCTTTTTTGGTTATCTACGATCGAATCACCATAGATTTTGCTCATTCTCTAGTGAGGTCAACTCATAAAATCCGCCACTGTTTAAATAATTTTCCACACATTGAAAATTAACTAATAAGAGAGAGAGGGAGTTAAAAAAAACAAAAGAGCAAGATTTAGACGTTTAATTAAGTAGACAGAGAGAGAAGGGTCCTAAAAAGAGAGGAATTGAATATTCCCTGAAAAGGAGATGAGAAAGAGCAAAGGGCCAAAAGGTTGGTTGCCTCAATCAACACTCAACCTCTCTCTCTGTGTGTGTGTGTGTGTGTGAGGGTCACATCACTTTTCCGCCCTCTGTAGAGAGAGAGACAATAATTTTCTTCTCATATTTATACGATTAAATTCTCTTCTCTTCTCTTTTGTCATAACTTATTTGCAATTACTAAACCCTCCTCCACCGGAATTGAAAATGTCAATTTTACTTTGCCCGTATAATCATATATCTCGCGTTTGAAGTCAAAAAGGGTATCTCTGGATAAAGATAGGAACTTTTTCATTGTTCCTGCCACAAATTTATAATTAATTTTAATGAAATTACAAAGGTGCCACAATTAAAAAAAATTGGTGTGACTGGCCGCACAAAACTTTCTCTTTGATTATATTTCTCCTAGCTTTCCTATGAAATACAAGAGTAAAGTGATCTTCAAAATATTTCAAGCAGAAAATAAGAATATACATTTTAAAGAGCATCTAAAAAATAATTGATTTTTTGTATTTTAATCAAAATCCTTCGAGCGAATTTTGAGAAAATCGACAAAAAATTGAATAAGTACATCAGTAAAGTACTAGTACTCTTTGGCCGATTTTGGCTAAAAGTTTATTTTCACGCCTCAGGCGGGTGCCTAACTTAAATATAAAAAATTTCAACCTCCTAGCTCAATTCCTTCATGCTTTAAATTGAACACTGACAGACTATGTCGCGAAAAACTCTTTTTTTGATTCAGGGGACCTCAAAACGTGTATATCCATCAAAATCTCGACATCGAATTTTTGACATGAAACCAATAACCCAATACTTTCTATCTAGGCCTATATACATATATATAGGTAGGAAAAAGCAACAATATTCCCATCTTTATAAATTTTATATAATGAATTCTAATATATCGGTGTAAACTAAATATATATCGACACAAAAAATTCTGGTGTGACAAATACAGAAGAGAACCTTCAATTATCAAAGGAAAGAGAGTTTTGTGCGACCAATCACACCAGAATTTTTTCTTTTGCTCTCGAGAAAAATATTAAGATAAAGTTTTCTAGTTCCAAAGATTTTTTCAAAAGGATTTAGTTCTTGAATATAAAATCTTTATAATAAATGATTTGACGATTATAAATTTCTAAAATCCATTAAAAAAGAATTCTCAGATTCAAATCAATTTTCAAAAAGTGGATCTAGGTCTAAATCGTATTTTTTGATCCTTTTTTCAAATTTCATTTTAGGAAACAGTTCCTTAATATCTTTTTTTTTTTAAGATTTTAATCCAGTAATACATTTGGAAAAAAATTTAATCCCTGGATCTTATATTCATTGTTTCCTTTCCTCTTGCGTCTTTTAGACCTAGTAGGTACAGTGAGGGACAATATTAAGTCCCATCCATGTGTTTTCTATTTGTGATTATTTCATTTTTTTTTTTTTTTTTAATATTTTATATTTTTTAATAGAAACTTTCATGATTCAAACCTAGAAAATTTCCAATAAAGATTTTCATTTTCTTTTATAAAAACAATGAAATAATCACAATTAAAAAACACACGGGTGGGACTTAATATTGTATATTGTCCCTCACTGTACAAACGGGTGGGTCACTGTACAAATGTTTAATTTGTATATTTAATTTTAATTTAAATAAATCATATTTTTTTTGATGAAAATGAAGGGTAAAAGCTACTTTTAAAATAACACTTGATAAAGCTAAGCATTTGGGTTGCTTAAGCTTAAAGTTCCAATTTCGACCGTATCAGGCACTTGTGGTGCCCACTGTACCTAATTGCAAACTCTTGACTACAAGAAGCGAGATCTCTAACTCTACGCTACAATTCAAGGATAGGAGAAAATATTATTAGGACTAGGATCATGAATTTTTTTTAATATGCTTGCTTTAAACACACACACCATGTTACAAAACCCCTTTTTTTGAACACAAGGAATCTCAAAACAAGTATTTCCATCAAAATCTCTACATCGAATTTTTGAGATGAATTCAATACTTTCTCTCCATATAGAGGAAAGAGAAAGTAAAAAAAACGAAAACTATTTAATTTCAGTTGTATGCTGGGTATGTGAGATTAGAGTTGGGAAGAATAAAACCAGCGTTGTCGAACACCTTTACACTTTTATTCAGGCAGACGTTTCGGTAACCATAACGGTTGCCATCTTCAGTGCCAATGAAAGCTACAATTAACATTTTTTATGATGAGCGTTTAACATTTCTGCATTGAAAATTATATATTATACATTGTAATTAACTTACTTTTTTAAGGTGTCCCTGTCATACATAATAATCTTATATAGTATAGGAATTTTAATTGTAGCTTTCATTGGCACTGAAGATGGCAACCGTTATGGTTACCGAATCGTCTGCCTGAATAAAAGTGTAAAGGTGTTCGACAACGCTGGTTTTATTCTTCCCAACTCCAACTATTTAATTTCTTTGACTTTAAGTAGAATTTTGATTATTTCTTCAATTGAATTGAGTTGTTTATATTGAGTACTGTACATTTCCGCTAGAGAGAGAGAGAGAGAGAGAAGAGCCAACCCCAACGGAAAGCCAAGTGAGGCAGGAACACCAATCAATTAACCGATAATCCAATCAATCATTTTGTGCACATTCCCTTTCTCTCTCTTATTTTATTCTATTCTATTTCCTTTAGAAGATAAAATTGCATTAAATCTGCTATGACTAACATGCCATGTATTTGCAATGAGGGCTTCTTGCACACTGTGGATTCTTGATGAAAAATGAAAACATTATATTAAACAATATGTTAAGGTTGTTCGGACATTAAAGCACTTTGTTAGATTAAAAGCTAATTTTTTAATATGTTATTAATCACAATCACATATGTATAAAATAAAATTTTGAAGCAGATCTGACGCAGGGTTATCGTGTAATTAATTATTAAAAAATTGAAATTTAACATGTAGTCTATGGGGAATGTTGACGAAACGCACACATATCGAATTATATAGCCACCTCTGCATTATATACAAAAACAAAAAACTTACATTTTATCAATTCACTTCCGAGGAATACGTTAAACATAAAATCAAAAGTTTCTGCAAAAATCTTTTAAAGATATTTTAACAAGAAAGTCAAAAAAAATTCTCCAAAATGACTGACAGTCGCCAATATTTAAAAATAACGAAGTCACGAGACTCAAACCAGTCTGGCAACGCCGCATAAAATAATTCTCTTTTCTCGCTGTCAGTTACATTTTTTTTTTCCTTTTTACGATATTTTTTCTCGCAAATCGTCCATTGTGTTTAAACTGATTTGCATTAATCATTGTAATATATTAAATAAAATAAAATTGAAGGCTTTTAAGATTTAAAATAGATAGCTGATGAATGCAATGTTGCCAGTTCTATATTACGTGAAAAACTGCTCGAGTCAAAAGTCATTCATTTATTATTTTTGGTAATTAAATTATTAACTGAATACAATTATAAACTATGATAGGTCACGACTAAATTATAATAAGGAATTTTGGCATTCAAATTTTCAATTTTATTAAAAAAAAATTTAGATTCTATTATGACTTACTGGGTACTATCCGAACAACCTTAACTCATTTTAATTGATATATGAGGTCAGTCGTAATTTTTGCGTCGCTATCAGCCAAAATTAATCAAAATATGACTTTTACAGGTCACACTAAGCACAAACATAGATCAAAAAAAAAAAAAAAAAAAAAAAAATGAATTATATGACGAATTGTGGCTGTTATCTAATTAGATTAATGATATAAAGAGGATGCTGCCAATAATAAATAAAAATAATCTATATTGTTAACACTCTAACGTTTCGGCTATATTCCGTGCTTAAATCAATTTTTAATTTTTTTTGGCGCTTGACACACTAATGCGTAACAGGGTGTTATATGATATTTAGCTGGACAATGGAAAATCATCTACCTGTATTATAGGAGAAAATTAATCAAATGTATTATGTACAATATGTGTGAATATTTTTCTCTGATTTATCTTTTGTAATATAGATATCGACACAAAATATCTGGAGTGCTGCCCACAAAACTTTCGAATGCGGAGATGAGTTGTGTGCTGTGCGAACATTCACACCAAATTTTTTTACTTTCTCTTACCTCTATGTATATGTTGATATATAGAGAGAGAAAGTATTGGATTCATGTCAAAAATTCGATGTCGAGATTTTGATGGATTTACACGTTTTGAGGTCCCCTGAATCCAAAAAAGTGGTTTTTGCGACATGGTCTGTCTGTCTGTCTGTGTGTGTGTGTTCAATTTTAAGCATGAAGGAATTGAGTTATGAGGCTAAAATTTTATATTTAAGTTAAACACCCCCCGGGACCGAGAAAATAAGCTTTTGAACAAAATCGGTCAAAGAGTACTAGTACTTTACTGATGTACTTTTTCAGTTTTTTTCGATTTTCTCAAAATTGGCTCCAACGATTTTGATTAAAATTCAAAAATCATTTATTTTTTAGATGCTCTTTAAAATGTATATTCTCGTTTTGTCATTGAAATCTTCTGAAGGCCACTTTACTCTTGTAACTCCATAGAAAAGATAGGAGAAATGGTTGCCATGGTAACAAAATATAGGTTAAATGTTTTCCCTTATAAATTTTTCCCCCAGTGGCTTGCACGATAAAAACGTATCTCTAATTTACAGAAGAGCTTCTTATAGCAAATTTTTACCATTTGTAACACGCTCCATATATGTAAAATTTGATGCACTGATGATGGATTGCGTAGGCAATCCGAAATACTTGTATTTGCCAAATAAATTATTTTAATGTGGAAAGCCAACTGCTGGTGTATTTTCTCCATAACCTTTACAATTTTTTTTTTTTTTTTTTTTTGATTTAGAAAGAGTTTTTTTTTTAGTTTATGTTAGTTAGAGCTTGGTTTGAAGAAGATGTAATTTTTTAGGATAGAGTTGGTACGTTGGCTGCAGAAGGGTGGAGGTTCAGGTTCGAGTCCAGGGGTATCTTGATTTTAAATAAAATTTATAATATACCCATGTAATTGGACATTGTGGACTCTATGGTGTTGGTTTAAATAAATTAATGGAATGGAAAAGAATAAGTACAGGTGCAGCAAATGAAGAGAGGCTTTGGATGCCAAATGCCGAAAAAAGACGTTTCGGACAAAATTTATTTGTCCATCTTCAGTCCTCGTTGGCTTATAAATTAATTAGGCACAAAGTTGTCATTGTTGTCTCGGCACGAATTTGTGCGCATGTATATTTTTTATAAAATCAGGCGAGTTTCAATGTTACGTGAGAGATTATAAGATGATTATTCCATAACATCAACAGCAACTTCTCTTCGAATTATTTTAAATAAATAAATAAATAAATAAATTTTGATAGTTTTAATCAAATATTAGCCCGGGAGCCGTGGCTCAGTGAGAAGACATTAGCTTCTCGCACCGGAGTCCCGGGTTCGCTTCCCGTCCCAGCGAGAAAAATTTATTTCATTTGATTTTACTACAAATCATTTGAAATAAATAGGGATGGGGTCTAAATGGCCTTAGATGCCGAAAAAGACCTTAAAAAAAAAAAAAAAAAAAAAAAATCAAATATTATACATTGATTGCTTTTGTGCAATTTTGTATTCCTATCAAATCTTTATGATAAATATTCAAGAAATATTGACAGACATTTAAATAAAAAAAAAAAAAAAAAAAAAAACGTGACATGTTGTTATTTATTTATTTTAAAACAAAAAACTGTCAAGTGTCAAGAAGAAAAGGTTTTTTTTTTTTGTGCTTTCAGGGTATGCTGTTATTATAATAAAAAAAGGGTGTTTTCTTTTTAAGAGAAAAGCCCCCAAAAGAGATCGATCATCTTTTTTTTTTTTGTGTGTGTTTGTCATTTTGTAATGCATAGCTCGTAACCTTTTTGTTTGTCCTTCCTCATTGAGCGTGAAGTCTTAAGATAAAAGATGTTAGGTCTTGTTTGGATAACATTGCATAGCGAGGATTTCGTTAGTAAAAAACAAAACAATCTTTTAGTGAATGCTTTGATGAGTTAACGACGAGTAACGACGCCTACTGCTCAGGCAACCAACATTACAACTCTGTCTAACACTAATGCATAACTTGCAGGATAATAATGAGGAGAGTTTCGTATACTTTTGTTTTATGAAACTAGGGGGCTCGCTGGTGTAGCGGGCTGGGGTGTCAGCTTCTACAAAGAAGATCCCTGTTCAAACCCTGGGCGTGCGGGATTTTTCATTAAATAAAAATATTTATTTAATGTAAACAAATCCTCAAGCAGGCACTGGATTGGAATATTGGATCTCACCACAATAGCCCCCAGGCAACTCTACGGGGAGAGGGAGTTGCTGTGACATCCCGTCATGTAGAAGAAGGTTTCCTCTCAGTGATGCATTCTTCGAAAGGATCAGGTGCTGAGGGAGTTCCTCCTCAAACTAGGACATCCTCCATAGCATAGAAGAGGTTGGATATAAGGAGCCGGTTGGAACCAGAATTAAGGATTAGTTCACTAGCTAGAGACGAAAGCAGGAGGAGGAGTTAGAGATAGGAAATGATGTAACTTCACGGGGTGCCGGTAGATGGCTACGGTCAGAGGTCGGTTGGGTTTGAGGTGTGTGCCTTCGTGCACGAAAGCACCTCAGGTAAATAAACGGGGATCCCGATAGGAATTTCAAAATAAAATGAATTAATATATATTAAATAAATATCAAATGTCAACACGTCTATAAAATGGCGGAATATGCTTGTGCATGATTAAAATTTAAGCGGCTTGTAAAATTAAAATGCTTTGCGAAACTGATGCTGCAGTTTGCTTCTACAAAAAGATTGCACTGCACGTGCATGCTTGCAAGGGCGGATACAAGGGGGGGGGTAAAGGGGGTAATTACCCCCCCCCCCCCCGAGATTCGAAAAAATACCTTTTTTTCGCAAAAAAATTTATTTTTAATGTAAAATTTTTAAAATTAATACTTAAAAATTTGATGTGTATTTATATTCTGGCAAACAAGTACAGAATGCGCTTTTAAATTACCAAAATTAAAAAAAAATGGTGTGCTGTGCGACGAGTCACACCAGATTACCCCCCCCGCCAGAAACACCTCTGGATCCGCCCTTGCATGCTTGTCAAGTTTGCAATTACCTGTGTATCCGCCTTAAGAGGAATGCACGGTCAACTTGCTTTGGTGATCTGATGCAAAAGGTAGCACACCGATGGCTGGAGATTCTGGGTTCTTTTTGCTCCAAAATAAACATACAAATTGTTATATATATGGACCCTGTTACGCATTAGTGTGTCAAGCCCCAGCTACCGAGTTTTGAGAAATTAATCAAGTTTTTTGTTTTCATTGGATTATATATAATTTTTTTTGTCAATTGTGCAAGTAACATTAAATATAAATTTTTTTAGGACATATTTCATAAAAAAATACTATCAATTAAAGCATTTGAAACAATATTCCGTGTTTAAATCAATTTTTAATTTTTTGGCGCTTGGCACACTAATGCATAACAGGGTCCATATAATTTAACGCTATTGAAAAAAAAGGAATTTTTTTATGAAAAAATAAGGCCACGGCAATTTTTTTTTTTTTTTTTAAACACACTCTCCCTCTCCCCCCCACACCCACCCCCCCCCCCCCCCATCCACTCTTTCCCCCCCCCCCATAAAAAATTTTTTAATACCTCTTAAAAAAAATTTTTTTTTTGGGGGCCCCCTTTTTTTTAACATTTTTCCCAATTGGGTTAAAAAAAAACATCGGACTCCCCGGGGGCCCAACCCCCCCCGTTTGGGAAAAAAAAATAACCCCCCAACCCCCCCCCCCAGCCCCCAGGGCTACGGCAATTAAAACAATTAAAATTTTATGAAACCCATAGAGGCAAACAGACGGACAGATTACAGAGTAATGGTTTGTTTGTTTATATTAAATCTATGTTTAAAAAAAAAATAAAACTTGATGATTTCTAAGAATATTTACTCTCACTCTCAATTCGTTGTCATTAATCATCAATTTATTTTGACAATTTCACTCTCGAATACTTTTAATTTGGGTCACCAGAAAATATAAAAAATCTCCATAATATTTTAAAGAAAAATAAATAAACACATGGCCAATCATAAAAAAAACTAAATCATTCATCATCAATGTAATAAAAAAAAAGATCTTGATATTTTAAAATCATTCTGACTAGTGGAGAAATTGAAACCTTAAGGGGGTGTAGAAGCAAGAGCGGATCCAGAGGTGTTTTTCGGGGGGGGGGGGAGGGGGGTAATCTGGTGTGACTAGTCGCTCAGCACACAATTTTTTCTTAATTTCGGTAATTTAAAGGCGCATTCTGTACTTGTTTGCCAGAATATAAATACAAATCAAATTTGTAAGTATTAATATTTAAAATTTTACATTAAAAATAAATTATTAAAAAATTATCGTAATTAATTTTTTTGTTATCAAGCAAATACAAAAAAAAACAATCTGTCCCAATAATCTTTAATTTTTTTTTAATTTAAAAATAAATTTATTGTTATTATTAATCACATATTAATTAAGAAATTTTTAAAATAAGCTTAAGGCCCCCATACACCATCCGGTTTTCCTCAAGGCCCGGCCGGAATAGGGCTGGCCTCGAGGAAATCCTCAACGTGTGTGGTAGCGGCCTCGAGGCCGGGCGGCCTCGAGGCCAAAATCCTGATTGAAATTCAATAATATTTTCCTCGAGGCCGGAATTCTGTCAGTTTATCGCTGCGTGTATGGCCACTTCAGGCGACCTCAGGCGGGAATTTTAAAATATGTATTTGAAATATTGCAAATGGCCCGTGATCCGTGAATCAGAGAAAAGAGATTATTCCCGTCCCAAGCGATAAATATTTATTTCATTTGAATTGACTACAAATCATTTAAAATGAATAGGCTCAATTATTTGGCTGCATCCTCTTTCCTATTAAACATATCATCTACAGCCACGTTCTATTATTCAATTAAAATATAAGAATTTTTATTATTATAATAATTATTATTATTAATTATTTATTATAATTTTATCTGAATATGAAAACATATTAAAAAAATTCTACAAATGATTACAACAACTGTCAAAAGAGAACTAGTGTGTTGGCCTTGAGATAATCCTCAAGCACGTTTCCTCGAGGAAAACCTTAGCGTGTATGTCCAAATTTTTCCTTGGGGAAATCCTCGAGGAAATCCTTGAGACTTTTTTCCTTGAGGACGGCCTGCACTGTATGGCCCCCTTTAGATGATTTATTTAAAAACCAACTGTCAAATTAGTTCAGCATTCTTGCAATAGATGGCAGGCTAGGCTAACAGCTGATCCCCTTTTAGCCTATATCTGGCCTATATTTATATGCTTTTATAAAAGATATAAAAGATACATAATATATAATAACATTTTTAAAGCATTCATTGTTAAAGGATCAATGAAAATCAACCAAATGCATCTGAATTTATTTTATTTTTATTTATTTCTAACCCCAAAAGAAATTCAAATATTTTTTTTATTTATTTTATTAATAATTAATTAATTGTTTTATTTGTTTATTGTTATGATTTTAGAGAAAACAAAATGGCAGACGACGCTCTTTCTTCACTAAAACGAAAAAATAGTTTTTTAAATCATAATACAATACATTTAAAGAAAAGTGCGGCGTATCATTTTTTACAGAAAAAATTATTGTTTAGAATAAGAAATAAAAAATATATGTTTTTAAATAATAAAATATTAACCTCTCTTTTATCACTCAATTTGAAAAATATATTTCCTAAAAAAAAGTTACCAATTAATTTTTAAATTAAAGTAAATATGTGAAAAAATTATTTCAATTATCTTACATTTTCTTTTCTAATATTTCTGAACAAGATCTACGATTAAACTTAAGGTGCGCGTCTCGGGGTGCTAATTTTGGGACTTTCCAGCGGCCACAATTTAGAAGCTATCGACCTCAAATTTTTTTTAAATTAAAGCTATTTAAAATATCTACAACTTGTAGAAGCCCTTTTTTTGATTTTCGAAAAAAAATTTTTTTTTTTAGATTAATCGCATTAAATAAAAGGAATTTTAAAAAAAGGAGCTCTATACGTTGTAGATAATTAAATTAGTAATCATTATGTTAAAAAATAATTAATTTTTTGCCTTTAATTAATTAGCTGGAAAGTCTAGAATGAAATGCAATTTGTCCCTTGTTTTCCTATGGGGAACACTAACGCCATCTCTTGCCGCCTAGAGGAACTCGGTAGTCAAAAGCTTTCTAACGACTTTTCGAGACGCGCACCTTAAAGATTAAAACGATTAGAAAAGAAAATCATGGAATTTGAATTATAAAATAAGAAAATTAATTTTTTCACATATTTAATTTAATTTAAAAATCAAGTGCTAATTTTTTTTTAGAAAATATATTAATATTTAGTTTCAAATTGCGTGATAAAAAAGAGGTTAATATTTTATTCTTTGATAATAATATATTTTTTTCTATCACATTCTAAACGATGCTATTTTTCTGTATAAAATGATACGCCACACTTGTATATAAATGCATTGTAATATGATTTAAAAAACTATTTTTTCGTTTTAATGAAGAAAGAAAGCGTCGTCCGCCATTTTTTTCTCTAAAATCATAAACAATAAATAAATAAAAGAATTAATTTTTAATTTTTAATAAAATAAATAATTATTGTTGAATTAAATTAGAAAATAAAACGATTTGTTGAAATTCTTTTACGGTTAAAAATAAATAAAACTCTTACCTCTACGTAATTTATTTCAGAAGAAGATAAAAAAAAAATGTATGTGTGATATATAGAGTTGTATCAAATGGTTGGTTGGTGATCTATCTATTTGAAATTCAAGTAGCCAAGGGAGTAAGGGAGATGGTTTATATCCTCTCGCTATCTGTGGGTGTGATCAATAAAGGAGGGGGGGTTGTTAAATTACATATGTACAGGATATTCCCACCTACTTGGTTCTGATTGTCTGCTCCAGACAACAAAGTGATGTCTTTATTTAAACATTTGGGATTATATTAGCAACTAGAAAAGAACAAGTAGATAAAAACAAAAAAACAAAGGATCTAATAAACTTAGATGTGAAGGAAAATAAGGCAACCAGTTTAATTAGAGAATTAATTATAAATTAAAATGTCGACGTTTTAATATTCTTCAGGATCTTAAAATTATAAAACATTAGGTTGGTGGAACAAGAATATACTACGAGGGGAGTTCAATAAGGAATGCAACACATTTTTTTTTCTGAAACAGGGGTTGTTTTATTCAGGTTTCAAATACACCCAATCTTTTAGCTACACAACAGTATTTTTCAACTTAACCTCCATTCAATGCTACGACCTGAAGTGAGGGCCTGTATGTCTGCACGGTTCCATTCCACTGGTTGTTGTCGGAGCCAACGTCATGCTGAATCAATAACTGCTTCATCATACGCGTAGTGCGTCCCACGGATTACGTTCTTCATTGTGCCAAACAGATCGGTGTGGGGTGGATGAGGAAGAACAGTCCACAAATCACGAAACTTCAGTGTCTTGTTCTTCCTCATCCACCCTACAGCCCCGATCTCGCCGTCGGGTCTGTTTGGCCCAATGAAGATCGCAATCCGTGGGAAGCACTACGCGAATGATGAAGCAGTTATTGATGCAGCACGACGTTGGCTCCGACAACAACCAGTGGAATGGAACCGTGCAGACATACAGGCCCTCACTTCAGGTTGTAGCATTGAATGGTGGTTAAGATGAAAAATACTGTTGTGTAGCTAAAAGATTGGGTGTATTTGAAACCTGAATAAAACAACCCCTGTTTCAGAAAAAAAATAATGTGTTGCATTACTTATTGAACTCCCTCGTAGTATTCTTGTTCCACCAACCTAATGTTTTATAATTTTAAGATCCTGAAGAATATTAAAACGTCGACATTTTAATTTATAATTAATTCTCTAATTAAACTGTTTGCCTTATTTTCCTTCACATCTAATTTTATTAGATCCTTTTTTTTTTGTTATCTACTTGTTTGCTTTTCTAGTTGCTAATATAATCCCATCAGATAGTATATGTTACTAACTTCAATGCAAATAAAATGCTACTAGCTTCACTTTGTTGTCCTTTAGAGGTTAGTTTGCTTGAATCGGAACAATCACACAATACTTGAAAAGTGGGCATTGTTTAAAAGGCTCAGAGCACAAAATAAAAAATTTCTAAATATGAATAAATTAAATTTGTTTTTAGATATAAAATAGATGATGACGTATGATACTTTTTTGTATGTTTGTGTGTGCGTGTATAAGGACTTAATCTCATATATTGAAAATTATAATTTATTTAAGTGTGTTTATCTTCAATTTCTAATAATCAATTTTTATCTAAATATTTATTTTAACGTTGGCACAAACGTAATCGGATCTGTTTGGACTAGAGACAGATAGAAAACAGATTGAAGTTAAAATGAGCCCTTTCCGATTTAAAAAAATAAAAATTTAGGCCAAGGGTATAAATAAGGGGAGGAGAGATGGATGTGGAGGGTTTGAAAAAAAAAAAAAAAAAAACTATTTTGATTTCTATTTTATTGTTATGTTAAAAGATAAGATTTTTACAACTTTTTATTATTTCTTTCCATAAGAAATAAAATTTTGACTTTTTTTTGAGTACGTAATGGAAATATGGCAGATATTGTTGTGTTTGCTTTATTTATATCCTCCTTTGTCCCGGTGGGAAGAATAATAATAATCCTTTTAATTTATTCCCAGTGTGCAATTTGAATTAAAAATCAGTATCGAAATTAATGTCGTAATTGAGTTTTAGTTATAAAACCCCAATTCCACATTAAGTATAATTAATAAGAATATTAATTGATTTCTTACAGTTTAAGAAGCCCTTTGATGCCATTTTTACTTTCTCGTATAGAGAAAGTTATGTAATCGTAAAAAAATTCGACTTCGAGATTTTGATGTTTCTCCACGTTTTAGACCTCCCTGAGTCCAAAAAAACCATTTTTGGCATTATGTCTGTGTCTGTGTGTGTGTGTGTGTGTGTGTGTGAACACGATTGCTTAAAAACCAAAGCAGCTAGATCGATGAAATTTGGTATATGCTCCTTACACTAAAATTGTAGATTTCTATCAACTTTTGGAGTAAATACGTCACTTGGAAGTAGTACTTTACTTAAAAAGTTTTTTCAAAAATTTCGAAATTTTCAATTTTTTTGTTATATTATGATAAAATACTCTATTTTAAAAAGCTTTTATTCTTTGACATTTTTACGAAAACTGAATAGTTTTTGAAATAATCACAGAAGAAATAGAAAATATTCGTTAATTTTGATAAAAAATCAAAACAAAATCATACAGGTGTCATTAAAAAAAGGGTAAATATAAACAAATGAATTTGTGAAACAAATGAATTTGTTTATATTTATCCCTATCATGATTTTTACAATACATTTTTTTTTCAATTTGATCTTTTAACAAAAAAAGATATATTGCAATATTATTATTAAATTATTCCATTAATATAATACAATGATCAAACATTAATATCTAATTAAGTTTAAAGAAAATTAGTCAGTACCCCAAATCCCCAAATGGGGAGACTCAATTAAATTTTAATTTTCCCATTGAAATACCCGACCAGAGGCGTGGGAGTTGTTATTAAAAAAAATCATTCCTTATTATTATTTTTTTTAATTTATATCTCCTCCCCGTTCTCCTTTTAAACTCTCTTTTTTTCCCTTATCATTATTCATTCATTCATTCAATCTTTTTTTTTTTTAAATAACAACTCACTATTTAATATTTTTTTTTTTTAAAGTAAAGACGATGTTAGATGTCATCTAATAGCTTGTAAAGTTTTTCTTTATGAATATTCATTAAAAAAAGAAAAAAAAACGTTCTATTTGATTGGTTTTGTTTATTAATGTTATGTAAATTTTATTAACATGTCAAAACGTTGTTAATTGTCAGATCTCTTTTTTTTTGTTCAAGGTGAAATTGTTAAATAAAAAAAAAAATATTTTCTTATCCCTTTCTTAAACGAAATTTTAAAAGGCTTTTTTATCGAGAACTAGCTGAAGAGTCCGCCAAAGGGGGTAGAGCATTCATTTTTACTTTCTCTTACCTATTTATATATATTAATAGAGAGCGAGAGACAGAGAAAGTATTGCATTCATATTCAAAATTTGATGTCGAGATTTTTAGGAAGACCATCACAATATTTCGATATACATAATTTTTATATTATTGTAAAGGTTTATTATGCTATAATTAATAATAGCCCTCGGGCTTAGCGTAGTTGGTATTGTGCCTGCCTTGTATGCCAAGGGTCGAGGGTTCGGACCCCAGGCAGTTTGATGATTTTTGGTATCCAAATGGCTTAAATAAGAATGCCTGGACCCCAATATATATATTTATTCATAATAACGGTTATCGTATAAAGTCTTATATGCCATAAGTTGCCGAAATGACCATGTGTATGTGTGTGTGAATGTGAGTGTGCATAGGAAAAAGTATGAATGTTTTTTTTTTTAATAAAATAATAATAATAATAATATATTAGCCGCGCCTTCGGTGGGCTTCGCTTTCCCCCTGGACTCGGGTTGCAATTCAGTGCCTGCTTGATTTGTTTACATTCATAGAATAGATAAGTGCAAAGAACACAAATATTTCTCTATACATTTCTATCGAAGAAATCGTATCTTCAGCAATTAATAACTCAAAAAGTTATAGAAAGTTCGGGACGAAAATAGTTTTTCTATAATCCCTAGAATGTCCTCTTTAATTATATAAAATTTGGTTTCAATATTCCAACGGGAAGTTGTCCAAATAGAGCGTGACAGACAGACAGACAGACTGAACTGGGTAAGAGCGTAATTCAAATTTTTAATTTCGAAAAGTTTTTTTTTTTTTTTTTAAAACACTCACACTTTTTTCCTCATTCACACTCACACTCATACACACATTCACACAGTCTTTTCGGCAACTTAGGCCATTTAAGACTTTTTCGATAACCGTTATTATTTATAATATCATATTAGGGGTCCAGGCATTCTTATTTAAGCCATTTGGTATCCAAATGGCTTAAATAAAATCATCGGACTGCCTGGGGTCCGAACCCGCGACGTTTGGTATACGAGGTTAGCGTGCTAACCTCTACACCAAGCCCCGAGGGCTTCGAAAAGTTGCAGCACGAAAAGTGTTTAACAGTGGCTCTAACAATGAGAAATTGTTGGTTGGCATTGCTTGTTTACAACAATCCTGGTGACTTTTGTTCTGTTTTCTTGCCATGCCTGCTGTTTGAAAATGTTTTTTTTTCCAATTCTAAATCCCGCAATTGAATTGAAATCCAATTAATTAATTAAATTTAATCGTGAATTGACAAGGCTTTACTGACGTCATTGTTGTTTTTTTTTTTTTTTTTAATCTTTCGAGTTTAAATTGTTTTTGTTTTGTATCAAAGTGTTTTAATTCATTTCGCCCCCGGGCCGTGCTAAAAAGCACCTGCTTTTGATAAATAATATTTTATTGGTCCATTCAATAGAGCTTCTGATTGTTGGTCAAGTGTTCGCTTCCCATTCGGAGCGATAAAATTTTAATTAATTTATAAAAATAGAAGGCAAAAAAAAATTTTATTTTTCTATAACATTTTGGAAATATTTAATTTTTTTTTTTTTTTAATTTTTATTCTTACCCCAGTGCGAGTTCAGCCGAGATGGGGTCCTCAACTATAACAGTCTTTCCTTTCATATTTTAAAAGTACCAAGTCGCCCGCAGAGACTGGTCTTTTTTTCTCACTATTATCTTTTAAGCTACCGCGTAATGCGGGACAAAATAAAAAAAAGAAGCTCCTTTAAAATAAGGAGAAATTTTATTAGGTGCTTTTTCTTTAAAAATCATTATTAATTTTTGTACTTAAGTAAACTTACCTTAAAAACAATTATAATTTGAATTATATAAAGGGAATTTTTTAATTTAATATTCCTTAAAATTTATTTTTTTAGAACTTTTTTCGGCATCTGAACAGTGACGAACTAAGGCTAAAGCGGGCCTTAGGTAACATTGTAATTAACGAATTTTTTTTTTTTTTTGCGGAATCATATTGTTCCGCCAAGTGGAAAATTTTTTACCCTCTCATGAAAATCATTTTATCTTTTTTTTTTAGGGACACAAAATTTTTGCCGCCGTGCGAAAAAAATTTCTTTTGTGGAACAAATTTGTTCCGCGTAATGGGAAATTTTTTCCCTTGTTTTCGGGCCCCTAAAATTACGGGCCCTAGGCACGTGCCTAGGCCTTAGTCCGCCACTGCATCTGAAGAATATTTAGGCTCCCTTTTAATTTATTAAAATTAAAGGATATTTTATAAAATAACATAAATAAATACAGTAGAGTCCCGTTAATCCAAACTAATTGGGACCGAGGGTCGTTCGGATTATCGGGAAGTTCGGATTAACCGGAATTGTAAGCTTGAATTAGTTAATTTTGATAATAAAGTCGTATTTATAACGTTGTAAACCGTGAAACTTGTCGGTGATATTAAACTCTAAATAAATATTTCATATTTTTTTACGTTTAATTAAGAGAAAAAGAAACTCATTAATTTGCGTGATGTGTGAACGCGGTTATTTAAAAAAAAAAAAAAAAAAATCGTACGCAAAAAGAATTGGGATTAACCGGAAGTTCGGATTACCGGGACTCTACAGTATATGCGTGTGTGACATGTTTTTTTTTTTTTTATTAAATTTATTTCATGTCAAAGTAATGAGGATCGTACATATGTATGTAAAATTTTGTGTTTTACGATTGTGCTGCCATTCTATAATGAAAATTCCTATAGTGCGGTTAATGTGAAACTAAAAAATTTTTCTCCTTAAAAGAAAAAATTAAATTAAAAATATATTTATTTTTTTACTCACAGTAAATATACATATATCACATATTTATTTCTACTTTATTAATTTAAAATTTTAAAACAATTATATATTACACTCACGGCTTTCTTGATTTGAATTTGATTTCAACTGCTGTTAGTTCCGCCGGCCGCTGGTAGATGGCGCAGCGCTCAGCCCCCCCCGAGCTGTTTGACAGATCAGGCAAGATGGCGACAAGTGATCAATCCCAAATGTTTCCGCGTGTGCCTATTCTCGTGGTTTTAGGTGCAACTGGTGCCGGTAAATCTAAACTTGCTATTGATTTAGCAAAAAGATATGCCGGCGAAGTTATTAGTGCTGATTCTATGCAAGTTTACAAAGGATTGGATATTATAACGAATAAAGTGACAACAGAAGAGCAACAAGAAGTGAAACATCATCTCTTGGATTTTTTTAATCCATTGAAATCGTTTAGTGTTTTAGATTTCCGAAGCCGTGCATTACCAATTCTTGATGATTTATTAAAATCAAGTAAAATTCCTGTGATTGTCGGCGGAACTAATTATTATATTGAATCGCTTTTATTTGAAGTCCTTGTAGGACAATCCGGGCTTGTAAATGAAAATGAACAAATGGAAGAGGATGATGCAATCAGCGAGGAAGACGTTGATGAGCCGGCAAAGAAAAAAATTCGATTGTCATATGAAGAAGAAGATACGCTGAGTTTGTATGAGAAATTGAAAGAATTAGACAAACCACGTGCTGATTGTTTACATCCTAACGATCGGCGAAAAATCATCCGTTCGTTGGAGGTGTTGGCTCAAATGAAAGAGAAGCATAGCGTTTTGCTCGAGGCTCAAAAAGCAAAATCTGGTGGGAGCTCGCTAGGCGGCCCGCTGCGCTACAAAAACTCGTGTATCTTCTGGGTCCAATGCGATCAGGAGATTTTAGACCAACGTCTCGATGCACGTGTCGATGATATGGTCGATAGAGGATTGATTGATGAATTGATTGATTTCCATACAAAATACAACGAAGATCGAATCAAATCCAACACCGAAGCGGATTATACTAAAGGCATTTTTCAATCAATCGGTTTTAAAGAATTCCATTCGTATTTAATCAAATCACCTGAAGAACGGGACGCTGAACTTTTACAAATATGTATCTCTTCATTAAAACTTGTCACAAAACGTTACGCCAGGCGTCAATTGAAATGGATACGAAATCGTTTTTTACGGCGACCGGATCGTCAAGTGCCACCCGTGTTCGCGCTCGATGCCACCGATCCGGCACAATGGGAGAGTAGAGTGTTAGCGCCGGCATGCAAAGTCGTTGACGAGATTCTCAAAGAGGGTGGGATTGGCAACTGGCCAGAAGGAATTGAACCTCTACCCCAGGAAGAGATTGAAGTCAACCAACCCGGGGTGCATAAATGCAAAGAGTGTCAACGATTGTTCGTCGGCTCCTACCAATGGAACGTTCATCTCAGGTCCAAGAAACATCAAAAAAGAGCGGGAAAACTACAACAACAACAACAAGACAATCAATTAATTTGTAACTGGTAAATACACTTTTTTTTTTTTGTTTTTTTAAACAAAACTTGATTTATAAATTTTATATTTTAGATATTCGAACTGACTTCAGAATGGCAGCAAGTTTCGCTTCAAGTTTTATTCAACCAAAGTACAGAAAACTTAATCTAATGTATCGTAAATATATTTTAATTATTGAATTATTTTAAATGCATTTCTTTTAACAGTATCAAATCAAATATGTTTTAAAAATAATAAATAGAGACCGGATTTTAAGGAAAATGCTTATTGCGGAATTTTATAAGCAGACATTAGATATTTAACTTCTACACGAATTAGGAAAAAATAAGTGTATTGAGATTGCATTTTTTATGCTTTTTTTTCCCTTTCGTGCTTATTTGAACTTATTTTACGTATATTTATAATTTTTTTTTTTTTTTTATTAAAAAACTTTTTTTTTTTTTTAGCCCTGTAAAAAATTTTTCCGCAGGGCGAAAAACTTTGGTTCCGCAAAAACAACATTTTTCGCAGGGCGAAGCTGAAAAAATTGTTTATTAAAAAAAAAATTTTCCGCAGAAAAATTTTTGAGTTCAGGCCCCCCCCCCCCCCCCCCTATATATATATATTCTATATACGGCTCTGGCATACACACAGTCTTTTCGACAACTTAGTCCATTTAAGACTTTAAACGTTACTCGTTATCTATTGGGGGTCCAGGCATTCTTATTCAAGCCATTTGTTATCCAAATGGCTTAAATAAAATCATCGGACTGCCTGTGATCCGAACCCGCGAGGTTTGGTATAGGAGGCAGGCACGCTACCAACTACGCCAAGCCCGAGGGCTATAGAATTTTTAAAAACTCAGCAAAAACGTTCATGTAAAGCAAGCAAATCCTTCGGCAACTGCGCAAATCGCTCTTTCCCTACTCTGGCTCGGGCCCCCTGGGTCCCCTGGAACCCCTACTTGGGGCGGACCCTCGCAGGGGGGGGGGTAATCTGGTGGAATTGGCCGCACACTTTCGGTAATTTAAAGTTGCATTCTGTACTTGTTTACCAGAATATACTGTATATATACAAATAAAATTTTTAAGTATTAATTTTTGAAATTGTTAAATTTAATTACATCCTTTACCCCCCCCCCCCCCCTTTGTCTCCGCCATTGTTAAGAGTAGGAGATGCTTTTTTTCAACTTTCATGCTTATTTAACATTTAACTTTTTTTTTTTTTTTTCATTTTTTTTATGCTTTTTTGTCCTGTCTTTAATAATAAATAATGAATTATATATAGAGACAGTGGCGCAACCAGGATTTGCTCCTGGGGGGGGGGGGGATTTGACTAGCCGATTTTGATTTCGCGAAACCAAATTTTTTCGGTCCGTAAAAATATTTTACCTTTTTTTTTTAGAGAAGCGAAATTTTTGCCACCCGCAGGAACATTTTCACTTTTGCGGAACCAAAATTTTTCCCCGTCCGTAAAAATATTTTTCCTTTTTTTTTTAGAGACGCGAAATTTTTGCCACCCGCGGAACCAAAATTTTTTCTTAAGTGCCGCCCGCGGAACATTTTCTCTTTTTCGGAACCTAAATTTTTGCACAAATTTTTTCCCTAATAAAAAGAAAGATTATATATTTTTCCTTTTCTATAGAAAATAATAGTCTATATATTTTGAATTTTTTTCTCTCCTGGGGTGGGGTTTAAACCCTAAACCCCCCCCCTGGTTGCGCCAGTGTATAGAGAGAAGTAAGTTATGGCTGTGTACATGGGCGTACCCAGCGAGGAGCAGGGGGGCAGCTGCCCCCCTCCCCTAGAAACAAGAAAAAAAAAATTGAATGTTTATAAAGTGATGAAACGAAACAAAATTAGGTAGGGCGCTGACGACGGGGAATGATTTTTTTTTTGTTAGGACTCGAGGGTTTTTATTAGGGACCGACCGAAACAAGATTTTCAGCCGAGACCGAAACCGAAACCGAATATTCGGCCTCAACCTTAGTTTCGGCCGAAACCGTAACCGAAACCGAAACTTGTATTTCCTATAAAAAAATTTTTTCATTATTACCTTTTTTTTTTTTCCCCGCCCCGCCCCCCTTTTTTAATTTTTTTTCCCTCCCGTGAAAATCATTTTACCTTTTTTTTTAGGGAGACTAAATTTTTTTCTCCCTCGAGTGCAAATCAAATCATTTGACCTTTTATTTATTTATTTTTTTTTTTTTGCATGCGAGTCTCATCCCATTTTTTCAGACTCTGGTTTCGGCCACTTTTGTTTTATTTCAATTTTTTTTTTTTTTTTTTATTTGAGAAAAAAAACAAATGCTTTTTATCATTTCCTTATCTCTAAGTCATTTGATAATAATAATAATATTTAAAAAAAAGTATTTGGTATTTTTTAACGTTATTAGTATTAGTATTGTTAAACTAAATTTGTTATTATATATAAAAAAATTTATATTGTTCAAATAAAAAAGATAATTTTATACACTTAATAATCTTTATTTATATCCCTTCCATCCTTTCTTTATTTCCATATTTGAATAAGGGCGTCAATAACACCCCCGTAGACCCCGCAAAGCGGGGGGTGCATAAAAAATATATAAAATAATTTAAAAAGTAAACACATTATTATCAAAATAAATTTTACAATTCATTAGTTATCAAAGTTAAGGCGGAATAGGAGCGAAAGTGTTACGCATGTTTTACCCGATAAGATGGCGTTGTGTGTCATAAAAAGTATGCCCAAAAAATCAAATAATTCAAAAATTTGTCAAGAGATGTCAGAATGGTAGCTAATAATATTTAATGCATTTGGTTGATTTTCATTGATCTTTTAACAATAAATACTTTATAAATGTTATTATATATTATGTATCTTTTATAAAAGCATAAAAATATATAAATATAGGCTATTAGGGGATCGGCTGTTAGACTAGCCTGCCATCTATTGCAAGAATGCTGAACTAATTTGACAGTTGTTTCTTAAATAAATCATCTAAGCTTATTTTTAAAATTTCTTAATTAATATGTGATTAATAATAACAATAAATTCATTTTTAAATTAAAAAAAAAAATTAAAGATTATTGGGACAGATTGTTTTTTTGTATTTGCTTGATAACAAAAAAATTAATTACGATAATTTTTTAATAAGTCATTAAAAGAATTATAGCTCGATGTCCCAATAATATCTTATGAATTTAATTCATTTTAAAACAAACCGCATTGAAAAATTCCTTATAATAATCTAGTTTTTTTTAAGTACGTTTAGAACTGAACCCCCATAAGCCAATCAAATTTTTTTTTTTTTGTTTAGATAACATTTTATCTCAAATTTCAAAAGTTTTTCCTAATCCATGACCGATTATACTTTCAAATTTAAATAATTATTCACCAAAAAAACAGATTCCAAAATCAACTGACAAATTTACTGTTGTTATTTGCATTTTCATGCTCTTTTAAGCTTAAAAAAAAAATCTGCTTGTGGCATTCCATTTCAAGAGATTTTTTTTTTTGTCTACCCTTGACCTTTATGACATTTTTTGGATATTCCCCCCTGGGAAAAGTCAATGTGAAGGGCCAAGGTCGAAATCTCTCATCATTTGAACAATCAAACCAGAAAAGGGGATGATGACCTCATCTCTCTCTCTCTCTCTCTCTCTCTCTCTCTCTCTCCTTTTGACGACTTTTTAATTAAATGAATTCATGAAAATTATATTCTTTTTTTTTTTCTTTAAAGGGAGTTTTTATTTGTGAAAGAAAAAACGTAATTTATGAGGCGCCTTTTCAGTTGAATAAAAAAAACAAAATATAGAAATTTATTTAACCCCCCCTCCGCAACCCCGCAACCGGGGGTGTTAGAGATAGAGTGCGTTAAGATGATTTAGTTCCACTTTTTTTTTTTTTTTGTTCATAACTTGTATAATACTGTACTGATCGGGATGGAATTTTTTTTGCAGATATATGTGACCCGGGACCTCGTGTCGGGGAAGGGAAATTATCGGTACAGGCAGTTTTAGTTGAATTAGATCAAAAATATCGATTTTTGTGTTTCGTTTGAATTCTTCAATATTTCCTATACAGCAGGGGCGTATATAATATGGGGGGGGGGGACAACCTCCCCGAAATTTTCCAAATGCATATACATTAGGGTGGCCGCAAAAAACAAATTTTTTTAATTTCTTTCGGGGGAACCTCCTAAAAGTTGTCTTTTGGCTAGAAAATGATAATGGCAAAGTTTTAGCTAAATTGGATAACGCTAGCCCGTGCCTCATCGGGGTTAAAATTTTGAAAAAGTGCGATTTTATCTAAAAATTCGCAGTTTTTACTTAATAAAACGAAAACAAAGTATCGTAGAAAAATGAATCTTGGCTCATTTCATAGCAAATTTAATTCTCTTGAGGTTTTATAATAATCATTTTTTCATTAAAACTTATAGATTTAGTTATATTTACAAATTAGCATTTCGGTTTTGATATATTGCTTGCTCTTTCTGAAAAATAAGTGGAAAATCACAATAGAGACCAGCGTTTTCCAAACTGTGAGGCGGCGCGGACTAGTCTAAGGGGAGGCGCGAATATTCGCCACCAAGATCAATTTTCCAAATGATTGCTCGTTTTATAAATAAAAAAATAATTTAGAAGATTCTGGGACGGAGTTTTTAATTAAAATAATAAATATGAATAAATAAAGAAAATATTTTTATATAAATTTATATTTTTTAGTATTAAACATTTTTGTTTTTGTATTATTTTATTAAATGTGTAGGAGAGGGGGGGCGTCATAAAATTAAATATTTTTAAGGGAGGCGTTGTAACATAAAGTTTGGAATCCACTGATTTGAAGTAAGACTCATTCTAGAAAATTATACTATCTGTAAAACACAAAGGCGGATCCAGGGAAGTTTTTCAGGGTTTTAATTTTTTTCTGACAAGACGCGAAGCTCGTCGAAGGAGATAGCATTGTTAATTAGTTTATTTATTAGGATTGGATAAGGGGTTGAAAAAAATTTTTTTTAAATTTATTTTAGTTAATTCGAAGCCAAATGAATAGAAAATATTGAAAAAATAGCGTTGATAGGGGGGATGAAGGGTTGATTATTTAAGAAAGGCCTTGGAATATTCCAAATCACTTGTTGACATTCTTTTCCATTTATAAATATAGTTAGATTAGAGAAAAAAGTATTTTTTTACTTTTAATAAAAAGGGAATTGTTATTTTCATCTATTTTTATTCCTATACAAAGATAAGAGAGACGAATCTCTCGTCCAGTCGAGTCGAGCGCGTTGCCGGGATGCAGGCGCTGCTATCTTTTTTGTGTTTAAAGTGAATCAAAGTGAATAATTAATATAGTGTAACCCACCCTGACCTCGCCGTCAACCAGCACACCCTCTTGAGTGTCTTATTAAAGGTAATTATTATGCATTTTATCGTTGAAAAAAAAAATGATAGAAACAAATAATTTGACTGCGAAAAACGATTCTTTTGAATATGAAATTAATATTTTGTATTTCACTAAGGGTAGAGGGTGAATATAAGGGGGAGGGGGAGTGTAGGTGTCATTGAAAAAAAATTAGTTTTTTATTTTTTATCTTTTTAACACCTTTTTTCTCATTCACACTCTCACACACATTCACACACTCTTTTCGGCAACTCAGGCCATATAAGAGTTTATACGATAACCGTTATTAATTAATAATATACATATTGGGGGTCCAGGCATTCAATTTAAGCCATTTGGTGTCCATTTCGGCACTGCCAGGGGTCCGAACCCTCGACGTTCGGTATAGAAGGTAGGCACGCTACCAACTACACCAAGCCTGAGGGCATTTTTAAATCAAATTTCTTTAATATAGGTGGATTAAGGGTTGAAAATTAAAATAATTTAAAATAAAATAAAAATTAAAATAATTATTTATAAATGTATTCAAATTATTTTGAGAGTAATTTCGCGGTGAAGGCTCGCATTTCCTTAAAGGGGGAGGGGGAGGTATGAAGGCATTAACCAGGGGGGTTAATGCCCCATCCCCTATAATGCACAAAGATATTAATGTTTTTTAATACTTTTACTAAAAAATAAGTGCATTCCGTTTGAGTTAAAATTTATATTCAATATTTAGCAAATAGCATAGTGGGGTAGAAACATTTTAATGTCATTCTAAAATTTCTTATTACTGGGGCGGAATTAATTTTTGAAGATTTCGAAACTCTTATAAACAGATAATAATAACACTTAGGAACCCATCGAATCCCTTGCAGAATTTTGTAGGGATTTTTTTCATTAGGTAGAAAAGTAAAATATGATTAGTCCACTTAGAATTTTACTGGGGTGAGTTACCGCATCTTTTTGTATATAGAACTAATCTCAATTCGGATTGAAATTTTTACTTTCTCTTACCTATATGTATAAGTTAATATCATATATAGAGAGAGAAAGTATTGGATTCATTTCAAAAATTCGATGTCGAGACTTTGATGGATATGCACGTTTTGAAGTCCCCTCCAAAAAAAAAATGGTTTTCGCGACATGTTCTGTCTGTGTGTCTGCTTGGGTTCAATTTAAAGCATGGAGGAATTGAGCTAGAAGGTTGAAATTTTATATTTAACTTTGGCACCCCCCTAGGGCGTGAAAATAAGATTTGAGAAAAATATTTTTTCTTCAGGAATGAAAGTTTGAAGAAAACGCAACCAGAATTTTTTCTTTAAAAATATATTTTAACAGCTGACGTTTCCGCTTTGGTCAAAGCCTTCCTCGGAGCGGTTAGTGGTCATCCGAGGATGGCTTTTACCAAGGCCGAAACGTAAGCAGTTAAAATATATTTTTAAAGAAAAATTCTGGTTGCGTTTTCTTCAAACTTTCATTCCTGATACAAATTCGACCAGCCATAAAATACCCTTATAACAGCTTTTTCCAAACTGTGAGGCGCGGACGGCCAAATAACGTGTAAATCCCCCCCCCCCCTCCCCCCTCGAGGTCGAAAATTTAGGATTGGCATTCTAGAGTAGCCCCAAATAACCAGTAAAAATTTCATTCCCTTCGGAATATTTTCCCGGCAAAATGTTATATCGAATGGTCTCTATTGTGATTTTCCACAGAAAGATCAAGCAATATATCAAAACCGAAATGCTAATTTGTAAATATCACTAAATCTACAAGTTTTAATGAAGAAATGATTATTATAAAACCTCAAGAGAATTAAATTTGCTATGAAATGAGCCAAGATTCATTTTTCTACGATACTTTGTTTTCGTTTTATTAAGTAAAAACTGCGAATTTTTAGATAAAATTGCACTTTTTCAAAATTTTAACCCCGATGAGGCACGGGCTAGCGTTATCCAATTTAGCTAAAACTTTGCCATTATCATTTTTTAGCCAAAAGACAACTTTTAGGAGGTTCCCCCGAAAGAAATTTAAAAATTTTGTTTTTTGCCGCCACCCTAATATTATGCATAGCGGAGTGCGAACAAAATAGCCCGTAAAAGGTGGCTTTGTTCCAAAAAATCCGGGCGGCAAATTTGTGTCAGAAAAATTTCCCCTGCGTGGTCCCCCCCCCACCGAACAAATTTCTAAACCCCCCTAAAGATATTGAATTTCAAAATCAAAAAAAACATTTTGTAAATCTTATAGTATTTCATTGTATTTAAATGCTTTTGCTCAAAATCCCGTTTTTTTTTATTTATATCCAGTTAGGCCTGGGGCGTCACTAGAAGAGGGCGCCTATCTACATTTTGTACCAGAGGTGATATATTGAATTTTTTCGAGGGGGGGGGGGCGAATTCATTTTTAAATATCCCCCTCTTCCATACTTAAAAATATTTTTAAAATACAGTATATCTGTATATATCGGTAATCTGGTGTGACTGGTCGCACAGCCCACAATTTTTTCTTAATTTCTGTAATTTAAAGACGCATTCTGTACTTGTTTGCCAGAATATAAATACAAATCAAATTATTAAGTATTAAGTGAATTGTGGCTGTTATATAAATTAGATTAATGAGATGAAGAGGATTCTAGCTTAAAGGGCTGAAGATGGCTTTGTTGATCATGGCCGAAACGTTCCTAAATAAAGAGTGTTAACAAAATAGATGCTTTTTATTTATTATTGGCTGCATCCTCTTCATCTCATTAATCTATTAAGTATTAATTTTACTTTTAAAAAAAGAATTTTTTTCTCGGGGAGGGGGTAATTACCCCCTTTACCCCCTCCCTTGTATCCGCCCTTGATATGGCCTAAGATGGCCGGAAAGAATTAAAAAAAAAAAATTGTTTAAATCGGGCTCTGCCGCTTGTATTAACATACAGTATAATATATGTAAGAGAAAGTAAAAGATCAGACCATAAAATAGAAAAACTTGCTCTATTTGTTTTTTTTTTTTTTTTTTTTCTTTTTTCTCAAGTGAAATACTTTCCCATGGAAATAAAATAAATACATCAAAATGTCGGTTAAATATTTCATTTACTTGAAAGAGAAGAATTCTCTCGTGAAGGAACTCACGGAAAAAAGAAATAAAGAATTCTTTTTTCAATCGCCTCTATTAGCTTATAAATTTTTATTTTGACTAGCTCTTTTATTTATTGAGATATTTTGTTCACAGATTGAGATTTTATTTTCCAAATCACTAATTAATTATATTCTTTTTTTTTATTTACAGGTAAAGCAGAGCCGTTTGTGGAGTTGACAGTGGCGCATGCTAGTGTGCTGACAATCCTAGCAATCTCATTTGAACGTTACTATGCCATCTGTCGACCCCTGGAAGCTGGATACGTGTGTACGAAGGCCAGAGCGTTGCTCATTTGCTGGGTGGCGTGGCTGGTTGCTGCTCTCCTTGCAAGGTAGGCGAAAACACCCAACATCCCGCGCTCTTAACATCTTAAACCAGCTGAGACACAAATCCTGACTTCATCTGATTCCAAAACCCACACTTTCTTGAACTTGTCGTCAATCGAGGGTCTAAGAATCATTACTAAAATATAAAGCGCTAGCCACTGACTTCCGTTTTGTTTTTACTTTCTCTTACCTCTATATACATTTTAATATATATAGAGAGAAAGTATTGGTTTCATGTCAAAAATTCAATGTCGAGATTTTGATGGATCTTCACGTTTTGAATCCCCTGAATCCAAAAAAGTGGTTTTCGCGACATGGTCTGTCTGTCTGTATATGCCTGTATTTCTGTGTTCAATTTAAACCATTAAGGAATTGCGCTAGGTGGTTGAAATTTTATAAAATTAAATTGACTGCAGCTTCTTCGCCTAAGACGGATGTTCGGTCAAAAAATTATAAGAACGTTGTTTTTAATTTAAATTTAGTTATTATTGCTCAACTGTCTTGTACAAGTATCAGTTTCTATCATCCTCAGGACCTACAATTTTAATAATACATTCAAATATTTTCATTTTGATTAACATTTTTTGTATATACAGGTATACATTGGAATATATCAGTAAAATATTTCATGAAAATTTTTTGAAGTACCCTATAAAATTTTATTTTATTTTATTATTTTTTTTTTTGCCGAATGTCCATGTGAAAATTAAATCATGTTCCGACGGTTATGTTTCAATTTAATCAGGTATATAATACGATCAAAAAATACAAATAACTATATATGCTGAGTGGCAAAAGTCCGAAATTGAACAATTGGAGAAAAGGCGTCTGAAAGTTTTATAAACATATAGCTACCTCTAAATATCCGGACAACAAATGAATAGGCTAAAAGCAATAGCAAATAATGGAAATATATCTTCGCCACTTTGCCACTCGTTTTAACGTTTCGTAGTTTTAACTCATAAATTGAATTTTCGGACTTTCGCCACTCAGCAGGCGATTTAGCCGCAAAAAGAACGTCAAAACGAATACAATATTATAAATAAATAGATAAGAGAGAATTGATGGACAGGTATCCCGATACTCAGCTGGTTTCAGATGTGTTTCATTTTTTTTTTTTTTTTTTTTTTAATTTAAGTTTTCATTTACATATTTATGCCCTTTTAGCTAGCACAATTAAATTGAATTTTTTTTTTTTTTTTTTTTATCCTTAAAATATATAATTTTATATACAGGATGTACCAAAATTGATATTTCTATTTTTTTCTCTTTAAATATTGTCTTTGACAAGTAAAAATATATGGCGTATCCAAAAGATCCCTAAAGATGGGAGGCAAAGATATATTTGTAGTCCCATATGCATAGAAAACAAGCATGCCGATGAGATGCGTGCGGGGGTGTTAAAAAAAATAAATCTATGTTTATACTATCTATATTTATTTATTTATTAAATAGTTAAGAAATATTTACAAAAACAAAATATTTGTAGATCTCTCTCAACAGATTTTCTCTAATTATTGAGAGAGAGAGGTAACATACGAGGGCAGGTCAATAAGTTCGTGACATTTTGAATTTCCCGCCTCTTAACTGAGATGGCAACACTGCTTCTGTCAGCAGGCAACTATCAGCTGACTCCTGTCGAAATTTGAACCAGCTGGGTCTTTTGTTTTTGTTTGACATCCATTAATAGCAGACTACCTCGTGATTTGAGAAGAAAATGGAAAAAAGTGAATCCATGAATTGGGATATGAATTGCTCACTCATCCGCCCTATTCTCCGGATTTAGCCCCGAGTGACTATTTCTTGTTTCCAAACCTGAAAAAAAGAGATTTGACTCCAACGATGATTTTGAAGCCCTCGACAAATCTTATTTTTTGGAAGGGATAAGAAACGTTGGACAAAGTGTATAGAGCTCAAAGGAGACTACGTTAAAAAATAAAATAATTTTTTATCCAAAAACCTGTGTTTCATTCAAAAAGTCACCGACTTATTGACTGACGCAGATACCCAAAAGTGTTTAAAATAATGCTGTAATTTTGCATAGTATCATCAAACAGTCACGAACGATGTAGTTGTGGTCAAAGTGGGGTTCTCTACAAAGTATTGTTGCACTATTTTTGACGCGCAAACTCAGTAGTTTAGAGGGCTTCGGTGGATTACATTTCTGATAAAAGTAGAAAAGTTGAAATTTATTCTATTTTCAAAAATATCTTATTAACCCCTCGTTCTAGCATAAAAATGGTTATTATTATTTTTGTAGAGAAGAAAATTTGCTACAAGTTTTATTCAAAGAATTTATTTCTCAGCCCGCAGGTTTACAAATTAAAGCTGTCTAAAATGAGATGATTTTTTTACGAAAAAATTGTTTTTGTATCTCGTTAATTATTGCTTTTTGAAACAAATAGTTCAAATAAAATTTATAGGAAATTTTCTTGTCTATTAAAATGATAATAGCTAATTTAATCCTAGCTTTAATAGTTAAAGAAATATTTGTGAAATAAGAAAAACAAAAATAGAAATATTTCTTTTTGTCACAATTTTAAAACACAGTGGCTCGTTAATTATTGATTTTTGAAATAAATAGTTCAAATAAAATTTATAGGAAATTTTCTTCTCTATAAAAATGATAATAGCTAATTTTATCCTAGGATTAATAGTTAAAGAGATAATTGTGAAAAATCTGTTCAAAGTATTGATTGTAAAATTGAAGTTATGACGTATGTAGCAACGTTTCGCCACTGGTGCAATTGTACGATTTTAATTGAAAGAAGTCGATTATTGACATAATGTTGTCTTTGTGCATTCCTAGTTAATTTTTTTTATCTACTCTTTGACTCTTAAATTGTTATTAAGCCCCAGGAATCCCCGCATCATATTGAAATTCAAATCACTTTAACTCGTATTTCATTTTTATGATAAAAATTTATTTATTCATAAAAAAAGAAAAAAGAAAAAAAATGGTCGGACTAATCGGACACACGTGTTGAATAAATAAATCCCCTCCATTCATTATTATTATTAAGGGAGTTTATTTTTAAAATAACCTTCTAGGGTCAATCGCTCTCTCTCTTTCTCTCCCATTCACACAATAATATTAATCGAGAAACAAACGTTGCTACACACGTCATAGCTTCAATTTTACAATCAATACTTTGAACAGATTTTCCATAAATATCTCTTTAACTATTAGAGCTAGGATAAAATTAGCTCTTATCATTTTTATAGACAAGAAAATTTTCTACAAATTTTATTTGGACTATTTATTTCAAAAAGCAATAATTAACGAGACACTGCGTTTTAAAATTGAGAAAAAAAAGAAATATTTCTATTTTTTTTCTTTTTTTGCAAATATTTCTTTAACTATTAGAGCTAGGATAAAATTAGCTATTATCATTTTTATAGAGTAGAAAATTTGCTTCAAGTTTTATTTGGACTATTTATTTCAAAAAGCAATAATTAACGAGATACATAAACATAACTTTTTGTAAAAAAACATCCTATCATTTTAGACAGCTTTAATTTGTTAACCAGCAGGCTTAGAAATAAATGCTTTAAATAAAACTTGTAGCAAATTTTCTTCTCTACAAATATAATAATAACCATTTTTATGCTAGAACCCGTGGTTAATAAGATATTTTTGAAAATAGAATAAATTTCAACTCTTTTCTACTTTTACCAGAAATGTAATCCACCCAAGCCCCTAAACGACTGAGTTTAGAAAAAAATATTCCAAATTAAACTTATAGGAAATTTTCTCTTCTACAAAAATGATAATAGTCATTTTTTATCTTAGACCAATTGATTAACGAGAAACAGGAAAAATACCAAAGTGTTGATGTTATTTTTTTACAAATGATGGAAAATTTACTTTTTTAAGGATCTAAACATCTGAAATATTTACAAAAAAATCAACAGCCGATTATGCGAGGGTCAATAATCAAAAAGTTTCGCTATGTTCTGTTGCTAGCTATCATCGCTCAAATATTTATAGAATGAATTTTATATGACTTTCGGGAGTAGAACTCCTAATTTGAAAAGTTTTTTTTTAACTAATTCAAGTTCAAGGATAAATTATTATTATTTTCCAGCCAGCAAGTTACTTGCTTTTTCACTTTTACTAACTTTTCTTTAAGTCTTTTTTTTATTATTATTTTCTATCTCTCTCCAAATGTTCGCAAATTTGATCTTTCCTCTTTCTCTTGGGAACTTGGGATGGCGAGGGGGAAAAAAAAAAATCAAAAGACAAAAAAAAGTTTATCATCAATTTAATCAATCAATTTAATCCGCACTATTAAAATTTTGCCTCCAAATAAATCTGATAAAGTTGTATAGGATTTAATCACGATAGCGAATAGTGGCATCATTTGGTGGGGGGCATTTACCCCCCCCCCTCCCCCACCCCTCCAAGGACTCTGATCTTTTTACTTTCTCTTTCTCTATATATGTTAAGCTCCGGGATGACCGGGCTGGAGCTCGGTGGGTTTTTTATTTTGATAAAATTGGAAAAAACTATATATATTATACATCAGTAAAGTACTAATACAGTAGAGTCCCGGTAATCCGAACCTCGCTAATCCGAACTTCCGGTTAATCCGAACTCTCTTTTTTGCGTACGAATTTTTTTTTTTATTTTTCTTTTAAGAGGAATATAATTGAAAATTAGACTTTAAAGGAACTTTATTTTATTATTATTGAAATATTTATTTAGAGTTTAATATCACCGACAAGTTTCACGGTTTACAACGTTATAAATACGACTTTATTATCAAAATTAACTAATTCAAGCTTACAATTCCGGTTAATCCGAACTTCCCGATAATCCGAACGACCCTCGGTCCCAATTCGGATTAACGGGACTCTACTGTACTTGAAGTTATCCCAAAGATAAAATCTAGCTTAATTTCATATTGTTATTTAAAATTTGAAATAATTTTTGAGAAAATTTGAAAAAATAAAAAAGTACATCAGTAAAGTACTAGTACTCGAGGTGTCCCAAGGACGAATCTAATTGTAATTTGTTTTGTTTACGGGGAAATAGTACATGTTTGTTGAAAGAAATCGTCAAAGAAAATATTGAGAAAATTGAAAAAAATCTAAAATAAAAAGTACATCAGTAAAGTACTTGTCCTCGAGATTTCCATTGACGGAATGAATCGTACTTTGTTTTGTATACCGCAAATAGGAAATATTTAAAATTTGAAAAGAAATCGTTAATGTGAATTTAAAAAAGTGAAAAAACTAAAAAAATACATTAGTAAAATGCTAGTACTCAAGGGTTCCCAAAGAAGAGACTTATCTTAATTTGTTTTCTATAACGCGAATAGTAAATAATTTAAATTTGAAAGAATCGGTAAAATTCCGAGAAAAATGGAAAAAACTAAAAGTACATTAGTAAAGTACCCATTACCCGAAATTTCCAAAAAATGAGACTTGGCGCAATTTCATATTGGTGCTGGAAATAGAATATATTTAAAATTTGAAAAAAAAATCGTTAGAGCCGTTTTTGAAAACTAATGCATGGAAATCCATTAATTTTTCTCTATTTACCGGGTCTATGTATATTAACATTTGCATATTTGCCTAATAAATAAAAAAATAAAAATCTGGTGTGACTGGCGCACAGCACACAACTTTCTCTACCTTCGGTAATCGAAAGTTGTGCACTGTGCTTGTCACACCAGATTTCATGTCGACATGTATTTAGTTCCCGACAGTAGGGTGCATTTGATTTTAAGATGTACAATTTATAAGTAATGGGGAAAATATTTATATTTTGTACCAAGGCAACCATTTCTCCTATCCTTCCTATGAAATACAAGAATAAAGTGGTGTGCAGAAGATTTCAATCGCAAAATGAGAATATACATTTAAAGAGCATCTAAAAAATAATTGATTTTTGAATTTTAAAAAAAATCGTTGGAGCAAATTTTTTGAGAAAATCGAAAAAAACTGAAAAAGTACATCAGTAAAGTACACTAGTACTCTTTGGCCGATTTTGATTAATGCTTATTTTTTCCGGTCCCGAGGGGTGTTTATCTTAAATATAATTTCAACCTCATAGCTCAATTCCTTCATGCTTAACAAATTATGAACACACACACACCCACCCACACCCACACACCCACCCACCCACAGACAGACCATGTCTCGCGAAAACCCCTTTTTTGGATTCAGGGGACCTCAAACGTGAAGATCCGTTAAAATCATCGAATTTTTGACATGAATCCAATACTTTCTCTCTATATATATATTACATATATACATAGGTAAGAGAAAGATTTAATATTTATAATTGATAAAATAATTCATTAATTTTAGACATTTTTTTTTAAATTTATTTTCGCTAGTTACATGACGCCTTTAGGCTCCACGCCTCCTGAATATTGTTGTTTCCTACCTTATATGAATACATATTATCGTTCTTTTTCTCTTTTTTTTTACTCTCCATTTTAATTGATAATTTATTTTATGCAAATTTTATTTATTTTATTTTTCATTTATCATAAAATATCGAATCTAATTTAAAGTTTTGAGAGTTAGAAAATTCCTTTTGAGAGAGAAATCTTGAGTGTTTTTTTTTTTTTTTCATCTGATTTTTGCCTTTCTGTTCTTTCTCAAACCCTGAGGCAACACAAAATCACTTAAATATAAAAAGTTGCCTATGATGCCACATTACGAAAGCACACATTTAGGCCCAAAGAATATTGAAATAATATTTTTTTCAAGCAGAGAATATTAAAAATATTTTTCATAATTTCGATATTGTTAGCGAATATTTCTTTATAATCCCTAGAAGTAAATTGTGGTGTGATTATTAGCACACCACTCTCTTATATCAGGCTTGCACCAATTTTTTCATTATTTAATACAATTTACAAATTTTATTTTATTAGTTAATTTCATATTATCATTGAAAGAAATCACATCAGACACATACACACAGCAATTCAAATATTAAATGAAACAGAAAAAATCTGGTGTGACTAGTCGCACGGCCAAAAACTTTTTTATACCTTCCGTATTTAAAAGTTGGGCTCTGTAGTTATCACAACAGATTTTTTGTAACGACATGAGTTGAAAATATTTTATTTTTTTTATTCTTATCAAATACCAAGCGCACACATTTAACAAATGTGTGTTTATTTGTTGGTGGGTCAAACGCCAGTCGAATTCTTTAAATATAAAATTAATTAATAATTATATTTTTACATATTTGTCTTTATTTCTCTTATCTCTTTCGAGTCTGAACCTGTTTGGATTTTCTTTGTTTTCTTAAAGAAATTATTCTATAATCTCACTCTACTTTTAGAAAAGGGGCATTTTTATAATTATCGTTCTTATTTCAAGGATAATTAATGAATTCAAATATATTCTTATTAACCCTCTTTATCTCTCCTTTATCTTAAAGCCTTATTCCCTTTTTTATTAAATATAAAAATCTGGGCTTTTGTCTACATCACAATTATTTCTCTTTCAACGGTGTTATATATTTGCAATTGAAAGGTTTGCCAATGGGTGGCTCTCTCAGCCCAATAGCCGCTGAAATTGTAATTAGAAAATTTTATTATTCTACTGTAAAGCCTCTCAACTTACTGGTTTACCTTCAATATGTGGATGATTCTATTTCAATTGTACCACAAAATCAAATAAACACGATCTTGGACAAATTTAACAACTTTCATCCAGATCTGAATTTTACCTATGAAATTGAAATGGACAGTAAAATATCGTTTCTCGACCTTTTGATCATTAAAAATCCTGGTGGCTCGCTTTCATTTGACCTTTATGTCAAGCCAACTGACAGTGGCAGATTTATCAATTATTTCTCACAATGTCCATTTATATATAAAATTAACACCTTGTATTATTTTTTAAGACGGATTCATTCTCTTTGTGACGAGTCTTATATTGTGAGAAATACTGATGTTTTTAGAAGGGCGGCGTTGTCCAACTCTTATCCAGTGCATGTTATTAATTCGGTAATCACAAATTTTAATCAAAAGAAGAATGCGCGGCTAGCACCCCCCACCACCTCTGTGTCTGTTAGCAATGATTCGCCATTCTTTTCTCTTTTTTATGTGCCAGGGCTGTCGGAGAAAATTCAAAAAAATATTCAAGCTGCATAATGTCCGTACGGCTTTATCATCCAGAGGCAATATTTCCTTTTTGTATAATAATAAGGATGTAGTCCCTCCCCATGAACAACATAACGTAATATACTTAATTCGTTGCCTTGGCTGCCCCAATCCCACTAAGGTTTATGTGGGGCAAACATCTCGCATGTTTTCGTTGCGAAAAAGGGAACATGAATTGAGTATAAAAAATATTAAAACATCGACAGCTCTGAGTTCTCATGCGATTGAATTTATGCATGGATTTGACTTTGACAACGCAGTCATTCTGATGAAGGTGGACAACACATATAAACGTCTGGTAGCAGAAAAATGTTTTATAAAAAACATATGGACATAGGGCATTAAACTATCAGACTGATTGTATTGGCCTTAGTAATGTATATTTGTCCATCTTAAATAATGTAGACGCCCAGATGTAAATATTATAAAAATTGTTTATAACTTTGTTTGTAATTTGAGAATATATTATGAATTAATTTATAAAATTGTCAATTGCAAATAAATAATATGTTTTCAAATAGGTCAAATGCACGCTTTTGTGAGATTTCGTTTTTATTAAGATGTATTATGGGTCAATGGACTGAGGGTTCATTGCTTCCCCAGTATTTATCATATAATAACTGTATTTGATAATTAAATTTTATATACATTTGAGACTTGGCCGTGTTGACTAATGAGCATCATACAACTAATATGCAAATTTTGTATTTTTTTATATAATTTTGTATATGTTTATATATAACAACTCTATCTGCATCTCAATGGTGTGCATCTTGAGATTGCCAATAATGTAAGATCTGATGTTTTTTTATAATTTAAAAAATATTTTATGTTGTTGTATTACAATTATTATTTTATGCTCATTTCAGCTCTAAAGAACTGATGATGGTTTTATCTAATTAAACCCGAAACGTTTTCTGATTGGAGATTTTTATTCGATAGAGGCTCCTTTTTTGGCTGACATCCTCTCTTCCTTCATCATTCTAATTGCTGAACAGCCACTTCTATTATCAACAACTTGGAAAGTAGTTTGATTGAATCGATCGAAACGTTATTCCCGAGAGATAGGCAGCTGGATAAATTTCTTCCTATTTGTAAATCCATCATTTGACAAAACTTTAATAATTTGACTGACCAAAGTCAAAATATCACATGAATAAAGTTACTAATTCTATTTAAATTTCTTTTTGATTGATTTGTATTGCTGGTTGCCTCTGGATTGGGCGCTGTTTGTGGTTCGGTTGCTTCTCCCAGGAATTGAGATTAAGATTTTATTTGAATGATAAACTTGCAATATGCAATATCTCATTCTACAATATAAATAACATACAGTATGATGAATATTATACAAGAATTATTCTGAAATTAAAGAACGAGATAAGTTAAGCACACATGGTTGTTTTAATTATTTTATTTCTTTAAGAATAATTTGTTTTCAATAATCTTGTCTAAATAACATTTTGATTTCTCTTATATAAAATCAATAAATTCAATTGCTTTTTCTTTTTATCAAATAATTTTTCTTCCTCATCAATTACAAACCATTGAATCACTTCAGTTCCTTTTCGATATATATTTTTTTTTCTAAGTATATTTCATATTTTATAAAATGACAGGTGCAATTGTTAATAAATTTAATATCTTTTTTTTTTATCCATTTTCATTAATTTTATTGTTTTATTCATTGTGAAAATAAATCAAACATGGGATTTTATTTTTTTACATATTAATGCTTTTCATATTCACTGGCATTATTATCGTTATTATTAGAAAAATGATATTAAAAAAAAAAAATCTGGTGTGACTGGCGCACGGCACTCAACTTTCTCTTACCTTCGGTAATCGAAAGTTGTGCACTGTGCTTGTCACACCAGATTTTTTGTGTCGACATGTATTTAGTTCCCGGCAGTAGGGAATATTTGAATTCAGATGTAAAATTTATAAGTATGGGAAAATATTTATATTTTGTTACCATGGCAACCATTTCTCCTATCTTTCCTATGAAGCACAAGAGTAAAGTGTGCTTCAAACAATTTTGTGGGCAAAACGAGAATATACATTTGAAAGAGCATCTAAAAAATAATTGATTTTTGAATTTTAATCAAAATCGTTAGAGCGAATTTTGAGAAAATCGAAAAAAACTGAAAAAGTACATCAGTAAAGTACTAGTACTCTTTGGCCGATTTTGATTAAAAGCTTATTTTCCGGTCCCGGGGGTGTTTAACTTAAATATAAAATTTCAGCCTCATAGCTCAATTCCTTCATGCTTAAAATTTGACACACACCCACCCACCCACCCACACACAGACAGACCATGTCGCGAAAACCACTTTTTTGGATTCAGGGGACCTCAAAACGTGAAGATCCATCAAAATCTCGACATCGAATTTTTGACATGAATCCAATACTTTCTCTCTATATATATATTACATATATACATAGGTAAGAGAAAGTAAAAAATATATTTGATTGTTCTGTCTAAAAGTTAAACATGTTAAAAACATTGAATCTGAAATAATTATAGACAGGTAAAGGATCATCATGTTATTCTCATAAAAATCCGTGGAAATTTTGAGTTTATTTTTACTGAAACGATATTAACATAGATACTTGCCTAATAAGTGGGTTGCATATTTTTTAGGGACATTTAGGGAAAGATTAACGATTCAATTACTTTCTTAAACTGATTCAGACGAGTTTTTATTCAAATTAAATTGATTTCGTAACTTCTTCGCCTAGAACGGGATGTTCGGTCAAAATGCAATATCGATATACCTACATATGCTATCCCGTACATATTTAATTATACAATGTTTTATGGCTGTGGAGATTTAATCAGGATTCGCAGGAACTTTGCAGCCAGGAGATTAAATAAAAAAATATTTTATTTAATTTTTATTCGCCGACGTTTCGATCGTCAATCACAACCTTCATCAGGGCAAATATTGTCAATCTTAGATATTTTAATTATTCATTGTAATCCTAAAAAATTTCTTTTTACTTTGATATGTAGGCCTACAAAAATTATCTATTACTCGGCGTCTCTGATTCAATGAATATTAAAATACTTAAGATCAAGTATAATTGACAATATTTGCCTTGATGAAGGTCGTGATTGAAACGTCGGGAAATAAAAATAAAATAAAATCTTTTTTTTATTTAATCTCCTTACTCCTTTTTTTAAACCTGATATATAGTTTACAAACACTATCATTTATTATCCAGCCATTTTTACTTTCTCTTAGCCTATATGGACCCTGTTATGCAATGGTGTGTCAAAGACCAAACATCGAGTTTTGAGAAAATCAACAATAAAGTTTTTTGTTTACATTGGATTCTATATAATTTTTCTTGTCAATTGTGCAAGTAACATTTAATATAAATTTTTTTAGGACATATTTCATAAAAAATACTATTAATTAAAGCATTTGAAACAATATTACGTGCTTAACTAAATTTTGAATTTTTTGGTCTTTGACACACCATTGCATAACAGGGTCCATATATGAAATATATAGGAGAGAAAGTATTGCGATCATGTCAAAAATTCGATGTCGAGATTTTGATGGATATACATGTTTTGAGGTCCCCTGAGTCCAAAAAAGTGGGTCCCGCAAATTGGTCTGTGTGTATGTATGTGTGTGTGTGTGTGTGTGTGTGCGTGCGTGTGTCTGTATGTGTGGACAGATTTTTAGCATGAAGGAATTGAGCTACCGGATTGAAATTTTATATTTAACTTAGGTACCTTCCCACACGCTCAAAATAAGCTTTTGAACAAAATCGGCCAAAAAGTACTAGTACTTTACTGATGTACTTTTTCAGTTTTTTTCGATTTTCTCAAAATTCCCTCCAAGGATTTTTTTTAAAATTCAAAAATCAATTATTTTTTAGATGCTCTTTAAAATGTATATTCTCATTTTGCCGTTGAAATCTTCTGAAGACCACTTTACTCTTGTTCTTCATAGGAAAGATAGAAATGGTTGCCATGGTAACGGAATTTAAATCTTTTTCTTTTTATTAGATTAAAAATCAATTATTACTTAAATTCCCATTTTTTTAAATTTATTTGTGTCTAATTGTTTCAAAGAAAACATATATGTCTCTCTCCCACTTGCAAACATTATCGTCTCTCTCTACTCTTTTTAAATTCCCTTTCCACCTTATCTTCGCATAGGAACAATGTTAATTTCCTATAGGGATTTGTATGTTAATTTCGATTCAAAAGGGGGTCCCCTTTAGAACTTTTTAGGCATTTAAAATTTTTTTTTCCAATTCTTATGAAATTTTGTATTTATTTACGATTCTATATTGTGTATAAAATGTCCAAATATGAGATTAAAATTTTGAAAAATAACCATAGTTTATTT
This sequence comes from Euborellia annulipes, assembly GCA_023213315.1. NCBI lineage: Eukaryota > Metazoa > Arthropoda > Insecta > Dermaptera > Anisolabididae > Euborellia > Euborellia annulipes. The sequence continues at coordinate 149 of JAKCPI010000518.1, read as the reverse complement.
GAAGCAGTCAACATTTAAAATGCAAGTTTGAAACTAAGGTGCTATGGGAAACTAAATATATCTCGACACAAAAAATCTGGTGTGACCAGCACAGTGCGCAACTTTCTCTTACCGAAGGGTAAGAGAAAGTTGTGTGCTGTGCGCCAGTC
>JAKCPI010000517.1:0-18370 GCA_023213315.1 Euborellia annulipes | reverse complement strand
TTATAATTCGTCATATATATTAAATTTCAACTTTGCTATTTTTGTCGTCATGGCTTGTGTCGTCATAACATGAAGCGTCACCGCCTTTAACGACACGGCTTGTAACGCGACATGCTGATAGAGAAACGAAAAAAATTTGTGTCGATAAATATACATTTTCACCTTAAAAGTACTACTATGGGAGCAAAAGTACCTTTTTCGAATCCTTATTCTGTACCTCCTCCTTACAGTCGAATGATGCATTTTTTTAATAATATAACTTTTTGAGATATTATATTAATAAAATTTAAGAAAAAGCTTTGATTTATATCACCCCTAAGAAAAAAATTCTTTTTTTTTTCTCGCACCTTTTAAATTATTATTAAAGTCTTGCAAATACGCATTTATAGAATGACAAACGACCGGTTGGCCCATTTATTTTTATTTTTTAATCGAAACGGTGTCTCTCTCTCTTAAGGAATGAATTACGAATAAAAAAAAGGAGAGAAAAGAGGGAATTTAGAAACGTTAAGTCAATTAAAGGAATCTCTTTTTTTGGGGAGGCGAATATACTTTAATCGAGAACTTGAAGTGGAAATCAAAAGACTTCATAAAAGTCTTTAATTACTGAGTTTTTTTTTTTCTTTCTTTACAGATCTTTAAGCAAAATAAATAATGATGTTAGATATGTCTTTTTATTTTTCATAATATGGAATGATAAGATAACAAAAACCTCTTGTTGATGATTTGAACGTCAACCACATCTTTTTCAGATCACTTACGGTGGAATAGGACCGAAGGTGTTACGCATGTATAAAAAGTATGCCCGAAAAATCAAGTGATTCAAAAATTTGCCAAGAGATGTCAGAATGGTAGCTAATAATATTTAATGCATTTGGCTGATTTTCATTGATCTTTTAACAATAAATACTTTATAAATGTTATTATATATTATGTATATTTTAAAAAAGCATAAATATAGGCTATTAGGGGATCGGCGGCTCGATTTTACATTATGTCGACAAATTTTTTCTGATAGGAGACTTTTTCTGGTTTTTTTTTTTCTCTCCATTCTCTTTATTAGCCTAAAAAAGAGCTGGGAAAGCCAATTTGAACCAAATATCTCTAAAAATAAAGAAAATATTGAAGAAATATGAAAGCGATATTAACCTTTAAGAAAATGTATTATTTCTTACCTTTTTGTGTTTTTTTTCTTTCTCGATTATATTTTTAATATTAAAAATCATCTACAATTTAATTAAAATTAAGATTAATCAAATATTTTTTAGGAAAATCAAATTTATTTTAGTTATCTGTCATTCATTATAACTAGGGCTCGGATTTCGCCCTATTTGCCTTTTTTAATTTATGGCTTAAAATTTAGGCCAATATGATATGTGTACGTTTCATGAGATTCTGAATAAAATAAGAGGCATTTGTTAGTGCCTATAATGCCTATTTTGGCCCATTTTGGGTTTTAGTGCCTATTTCATCTATAAATGCCTTTTTTAAGTTCAAATAGCCAATTTCAATTTTTTACGAGCTATGCATAGCCTAAATTTAAAAATTTTTGAATTATCAAGAAAATATTTCAAGGGGGGGGGGTAAAGGGGGTAATAACCCCCCCCCCTTCCCGAGATTTGAAAAAAAAATACTTTTTTTCGAAAAAAAAAAAAAAAAAAAAATATTTTTAATGTAAAATTATAAAAATTAGTACTTAAAAATTTGATTTCTATTTATATTCTGGCAAACAAGTATAGAATGCGCCTTTAAGTTACCGAAATTAAGAAAAAATTGTGTTCTGTGCGACCAGTCACACCAGATTACCAAAAATAAGACATCAATTTTTAAATTTTCTAATATTATTTCTTAATTTCTGCCTTTTAAGTGCCTTTTTAAGTGCCTATTTTAATAATTTTTAGTGCTTAGTTGCCGGCCTATTTTAAAGATTTTTAGTGCCTATAAATCCGAGCCCTAATTATAACATTACTTATTAAATCATCAACCAACAAACAAAATATCGAAGCTCACTTCAGTGTGCTCTAAAAAAAATGAAAAACAAAGTCAAGGAATTTAATTTTTTTTTTTTTTTTTTTTAACACTCACACTTTTTCCATTCACACTCTCAGTCACACACAGATGATCGAATTTGTGTTTTTTTAATTATAGTGTAAATTATATGAAAATAAAAAGGAAATTCATGAAATAGTCTTTAAATAATATAGATAAGAGAAAGTAAAAATTTACTCAAATAAGTAGATTTGATTTATTTTTCCCATGATATGAAGTTAGTCACAATGGTCACAATACTTTAATATAAAGTTTATTTAATTCAATTTGATTTTCCTAAAAAATATTTGATTAATCTTAACTTTAATTAAATTGTAGATGATTTTTAATATTAAAAATATAATCGAGAAAGAAAAAAAAACACAAAAAGGTAAGGAATAATACATTTTCTTAAAGGTTAATATCGCTCTCATATTTCTTCAATATTTTCTTTATTTTTAGAGATATTTGTTTCAAATTAGCTTTCCCAGCTCTTATTTAGGCTAATAAAGAGAATGGAGAGAAAAAAAAAAAGGAAAAATTCTTCTATCATAGAAAAAAAATTTGTCGACATAATCTTCAATTTAGCCTAAAAAAACCACAAAATATGCATTTACAAAAAAACGCCCATACTTAATTCCTACGCCCATAACATATGGCTTTCTTCTCCTTTCGGATGTTCCCTCATTAAGGGAGTTTATTGTCATCTCTCTTTTCTTACGCAATTCAATTTAATTTTAATTATTACAATAATAAACTTATAAAAGTTTTATGCTTGGAGCAAGAGGATCCATTTAATCCCAATAATGAATGGGATGGGTTTTTATTCCCAAGAGGGAGCGAGGGAATTCCAAGTCATAAGAATTTAATGATATTAGAGCCAGCTATCATCTCTTTATTTATCTATTGGAGTCTTTAACGCAAAGAGCCAATAACGGAGGCATTATTGATATTACATTTTAACTCTCAACCGTAGGCTTTACAATCATGTTATATTTGTAAAGACAAATGGCCATCTTTGAATTCGAGAAAAAAAATCTGGTGTGACTGGTCTTACCTTTAGGTAAGAGAAAGTTGTGCACTGTGCTGGTCACACCAGATTTTTTGTGTCGAGATATATTTAGTTTCCGATAGCACCTTAGTTTTAGAATAGAAAGATATTTATTTCAAATAATAATACATATAAATAAATTGAAATAAATACAAAATTTCCCTTTACCCTTTTTGGGTTTCGGGTTCTAATCATTGTTTCTTTTCATTATTTACTCTTCATCTTCTTCCTCCTCTCCATCAATCTTCCTTATCAGCTCGATCGTTTCGTTGCTGGGACCTCCTTGCAGTTCCTTCCACCATTCTTTTATTTCCCGTCCTAGCTTGTCTTTTAAGGCCGGGCATTCTTCTACATGTCTTCCTTCTTCTTTTTCTTTCTTGCATCCTCTGCAGTATTTGCCTCCTCTTCCCTGGTTTCCTCTCCAGATACTTCCACATCTGGCTCTTGCCCAGAGTCTTCTTATTTCTTCATTATTTCCTTTCAAATATTCTTCTCCTTCTATGTCATTCTTGATATATTTGTAGTAGTGGCAGAATGTTGATTTTTCTATTTTGCTCCAGTCTGCCTGAATGGTTTGTTCCATTTCTGTTTTCAGCATCCTCTCGAAGGTTGACTGTATTGTGTTTCTGTCGGCCTCTTCCAACACGCGCCAATTCTGTCCCAAACTCTCGAACTTCCTCGCCATCAGCGCTCCCCATTCTGCAGCATTCTCATTTCTCAGGTTTCTTAGGTGTTCTTCGAAGCATATTCTTGGCCATCTTTCTTGGTGCATTTTCCCTATCTTCATTATGTACTTTAACATTCTTTTTGATGCCAATGTTTTCATTTTTACCCTTCCCATCTCTCTTCGCCAGATGTAATCGGGAGTACATCTTAATACGCCTAGTATCATCTTCATATATTGGCCATGTATTCGTTCTATCTCTTCTCTCTCTTTCCATCCCCATAATTCTACACCATACATTAATATTGATTGGATCATTGCGTCAAATAACCTGATTTTTCGACTGATGTCTCTTATTCCGCCTCTCTTCATCAATCCCCAAACATTTGCTATCACTTTTTTTGCTTTAATGCATTGTTGTTTCAGGTGTTCTTTTTTGGAGTTTCTTGCTGTGAATAAGCAGCCTAGATATTTAATCTTCTCTACCTCTTCTATCTTCTTTCCTTCATATTCCCATTTTGTGCCATTCCCTCTTCTTCCTCCTCTTCTAAATTTTACTATTTTTGTTTTTTCTGTATTGACCTCTAAGGAGTTTCGCCGGCAGTACTTTTCTAATCCTTTTAGCATTTCTCTCATATCTTCTTCAGAGTCTGCGCATACAGCCACATCATCCGCGAATTTGATGCAAAAGATTTTCTTTTTTCCAATTACTGTTCCTCCTATATTTCTTTTCTCCCAACTCTCCTCGAGGTCATTAATGTAAATGTTGAAGAGCGTCGGGCTCATTGGACATCCTTGTTTCAGACCTTTTTTTGTCCAGAAGAGTTTCTTCTGTTTATTTTGTCCTTCTTCGCTATCTTGCGCAATCATATTCCTTGTTTCTTCATATATTTTCTTTATTGTTTCCAATATTCTTCCGTTCAGACCCATATCCTTCATCTTTCTGAACAGGTGTCCTCTGTCTATTTTATCAAATGCTGCCTTTAGATCCAGGAACAGTACCAGTATTTTTCCTCTTCTTGTTTTTGTTTTTTCTCCTATTATGGTGTCCATTACGAAGATGGCATCTTGTGTTCCATAACCGCCTCTGAATCCATATTGACTTTCTTTTAGTTTTTTGTGTTTTTCTAGCCAATTTTTCAGTCTTTCGTTTATCAATCCGGCCATTATTTTGTAGGAGGCATTTAGCAGTGAGATTCCTCGATAGTTCCTCACGTCATTTCTCTCTCCTGATTTGTATATTGGGCATATCACTCCGTCTTTCCAACTTTCTATTATTTTTCCTGATCTCCATATCTCATTTATGCCTTCTAGCAATTTTTCTTTGATTTGTTTCGGGGCCTCTTTGTAAAATTCATTTATTACCTTGTCCGGTCCTGGCGTCTTTTGTTTTTTCAATTTCCTAATCTGCTTGTCCAGTTCTTCCATTTGAAAATCCTGGTTGATTTCTTCGTTTTCTTCTTCTCCTCTCTCTTCCTCTAGGTCTATGTCTCTGTTTTCTTGATTTAGCACCTTAGTTTCAAACTTGCATTTTAAATGTTGACTGCTTGAAATAAACTATGGTTATTTTTCACAATTTTAATCTCATATTTGGACATTTTATACACAATATAGAATCGTAAATAAATACAAAATTTCATAAGAATTGGAAAAAAAAATTTTTAAATGCCTAAAAAGTTCCAAAGGGGACCCCCTTTTGAATCGAAATTAACATACAAATCCCTATAGGAAATTAACATTGGCCCAATGCGAGGATAAGGTGGAAAGGGAATTTAAAAAGAGTAGAGACAGACGATAATGTTTGCAAGTGAGAGAGAGAGAGATATATGTTTTCTCGGAAACAATTAAAGAGAGAAATAAAATAAAAATAAATGGGAATTTAAATAATAATTGATTTTTAAGCTAATAAAAAGAAAAAGATTTAAATTCCGTTACCATGGCAACCATTTCTATCTTTCCTATGAAGAACAAGAGTAAAGTGGTCTTCAGAAGATTTCAACGGCAAAATGAGAATATACATTTGAAAGAGCATCTAAAAAATAATTGATTTTTGAATTTTAATCAAAATCGTTAGAGCGAATTTTGAGAAAATCGAAAAAAAACTGAAAAAGTACATCAGTAAAGTACTAGTACTTTTTGGCCAATTTTGTTCAAAAGCTTATTTTCACCCCTTGGCGAGGTGTCTAACTTAAATATACAATTTCAACCACGAAGCTCTTTTAGTTCCTGAGATATTGGGTTCAGACAGACAGACAGATTATGTCGCGAAAACCATTTTTTGGATTCAGGGCGACCTCAAAACGTGTATATCCATCAAAATCTCGACATCGAATTTTTGACATGATCGCAATACTTTCTCTCTCTATATATTTCACATATAGAGGTAAGAGAGAGTAAAAAGGCTATGTGTTATTCAATTAAAATGTTTAGTTTCAATATTGTCCGATAGATGGAAGCAGTGGATATAAGGTGTTAACAGAGAGACTGACTTGTCCGCTCCTTTAATATATGTATAAATGAAATTTAAAAAAGATAAAATATGGATAAATTCATTTTGGTTTTTTGAGTGAATTTATAAGAGAGAAGAAGAATAGAAAATTATTCTATACTAAATAAATCTGGTGTGAGTGGTCTAGAGATGGGCAAAATCGTTCTTTTTGAAGAACGGGTCGTTCCCCGTTCGATCTCTGAAACCTGAAACGACCCGTTCTCCACGACCCGTTCATCGTTCTTTTTTCACTGTCTCTGACCCCCCCCCCCCCGTCTCATTAAGGACGAAGGTTGTTTTTTTTTAACATTCACACTTTTTTCTCATTCCCACAGTCTTTTTCGGCAACTTTGGCTTTATAAGACTTGACGATAACCGTTATTTATGGATCTATCTATATTGGGGTCCAGGCATTTATTTCTATTTAAACCATTTGGTATCCAAATGGCTTAAATAAAATCATCGAACTGCCTGGGGTCCGAACCCGTCGCGCGTTCGGTATAGAAGGGAAGTTTTGTGGGCCCAACTACAGCAAGCCCGGGGCATGAAGCAGGTTAATTTACATACTTTAGTGTTGAAAAAATATTTAATTTTATTTTAATATGTCAAGTTGGATATTTACTAGCCCACAGACTTTATAAAAATAATCTGAAATAAAATGAATATAAATAATGTTTAGAGAAAAAATTAACGATTAGATATAATAGTTTTATGAAAAATATTAATACCTTTTAATAATTTAAAATTTGGTTTCATAATATTTTTAAGGTTCTAAGCTTTTCTAAGGCTTTAAGCTGTTCGTTAAAAAAAAAAATCTGGTGTGACTGTCGCACAGCACACAACTTTCTCTTACCTTCGGTAATCGAAAGTTGTGTTCTGTGCTTGTCACACCAGATTTTTTGTGTCGACATGTATTTAGTTCCCGGCAGTAGGGAATATTTGAATTCAGATGTAAAATTTATAAGTATGGGAAAATATTTATATTTTGTTACCATGGCAACCATTTCTCCTATCTTCCCTATGAAATACAAGAGTAAAGTGTGCTTCAAACAATTTTGAGGGCAAAACGAGAATATACATTTGAAAGAGCATCTAAAAAATAATTGATTTTTGAATTTTAATCAAAATCGTTAGAGCGAATTTTAAGAAAATCGAAAAAAACTGAAAAAGTACATCAGTAAAGTACTAGTACTCTTTGACCGATTTTGATTAAAAGCTTATTTTTCCGGTCCCGGGGAGTGTTTAACTTAAATATAAAATTTTAGCCTCATAGCTCAATTCCTTCATGCTTAAAAGTGAACACAGACACACACAAACACAGACAGACAGACCATGTCGCGAAAACCACTTTTTTGGATTCAGGGGACCTCAAAACGTGAAGATCCATCAAAATTTCGACATCGAATTTTTGACATGAATCCAATACTTTCTCTCTATATATATATTAACATATATATAGAGGTAAGAGAAAGTAAAATTACCATATCCCTCGTTGTAACAAATGGCAAAATATTAATATCAAGTGTGCTATGGAATCAATATTATCAATAATTTGTATTTTTTGGACATATCGATACCTTATATCATCTTTGAGGGTTAAAAAATAGTTACTTCTATGCATTTTGATAAAAAATTAAACAAAAACACCAAAAAAAGCAATTTATCCCGTCAAAAAGAAGAAACGTCATATGACACAGTCAGTTATACATATAAATACACTTTTAATAAAGTTAAAAATTAATTCATTGGCATGTTTTTTGATTTTTAATCTCATAAATAATTTTTTTTTTTTTTTTTTTTTTAATACAAAGATTAGATATAAACTTTTTAATCATTAAACGATGGATGTTGTTCTTGACATCCCCCACCCCCCACCCCTTTGCTATTTAATTAATTAATAAATGTTTACATAGAGAGAGAGGGAGAGAGAGATTATTAATATATTCATTTTTAGATAGAGAGTGCGGCTCTCTATAAATAAATAAAATGAAGAGAGAAAAAAATTCAAAGCATTATCAGCGACCGCGTTATTTTATTAATTAAATCTTTGGATGAATTTTTTTTTTTTTTTGAGGAAGGAAAATCTCTTCATTAATATTTAATTAAATTCATTGGTTATTGATCTTTTTCTCTTTTATTTAGAGAGAAAAAAAGAGTATACAAATATGGTGTGACTGGTCGCACACCTTCAATAAATGAAAGTTGTTTTGTACTTATCACACCACATTTTTTGTGTCAATATTTGTTTCTGGCAGTAAATTAGAATTCATGCTGTATTTTTTAAAGTGAAACTTTATTTTGATCGACACAAATTTTTTCGCTCTGTCTATCAGCATGTCGCGTTACAAGCCGTGACGCTACAAGTTATGACGTCACAAGCCGGGACGACAAAAATAGGAAAGTTGAAATTTAATATATATGATGAATTATAAAAAAATAATTGTGAGAATTAATTATTGAATTTTTAAATTGATAAAATATAATTTTTAAAATGATTCAAATCTTCAATTGCTAAATAAATATTGTTCTCAGTTTTTAACATGCTTCTATTGATTTCCCATTTTCCAATTATTAAGTTAAGATTAAAAACGCGATTTTAATACCCTTAATTGAATAATTTTCTGAAAATTTCAGTTAAATGCCTACGATCCGAAAAAAGTTTCACTTGCATCGTGGTTTCATAAAACCACACAATGTTTTTTTTTTTTTTTATATAAAAACATTCACTCTTTTTTCTCATACTCACACTCACACTCACATTCACACAGTCTTTTCGGCCATTTAAGACTTTAACGATAACCGTTATTTTATGAAAATATCTAGTGGGGGTCCAGGCATTTCTATTTAAGCAATTTGGGATCCAAATGGCTTAAATAAAATCATAGGACTGTCTGGGGTCCGAACCCGCGACGTTCGGTATATAAGGTAGGCACGCTACCAACTACTCCAAGCTCCGGGGCTCAAGTTGTATTTATAAATATAGAATTTATATTCTATTCTATTCTATGAGATACAAGAGTAAAGTGTTCTTCAAACAATTTTGAGCACAAAATGAGAATATACATTTTAAAAAGCATCTAAAAAAAATAATTGATTTAAGAAATTGTTAAAACTGCTTTTGAAAAAAATCAAAAAAAAAAAGTACATCAGTAAAGTAGTAGTACTTTTTGGGTGATTTTATTTAAAAGCTTTTTTTTCGCTCGTCAGGAGAGTAGATGACCTAAATATAAAATTTCAACCTTGTAGTTCACTTCTTTCTTGCGTATATAGAAAGTATTGGATTCATGTCAAAAATTTGTTAGGGTGCTAACCTCGTATACCAAAAGTCGCGGGTTCGGACCCCAGGCAGTCCGATGATTTGGATACCAAATGGCTTAAATAGAAATGCCTGGACTCCCAATTTATTTATTTTTGAAATTCCTATCGGGATCCCCGTTTATTTACCCGAGGTGCTTACGTGTACGGAGACACACACCTCAAACCCAACCGGCCTCTGGCCGTAGCCATCTACCGGCACCCCGTGAAGTTACATCATTTCCTATCTCTAGCTCCTCCTCCTGCTCTCTCGTCTCTAGCTAGTGAACTAATCCTTATTTCTGGTTCCAACCGGCTCCTTATATCCAACCTCTTCTATGCTATGGAGGATGTCCTAGTTTGAGGAGGGACTCCCTCAGCACCGGCGTGTAGCCTACTCCTTTCGAAGAATGCATCACTGAGAGGGAATCTTCTTTACGTCCCTTCCACAGGACGGGATGTCACAGCAACTCCCTCTCCTCGTAGAGTTGCCTGAGGGCTATTGTGGAAAGATCCTATATTCCAATCCAGGGCTTGCTTGAGGATTTGTTTACATTAAATAAATATTTTTATTTAATGAAAAATCCTGCATGCCAAGGATTTGAACAGGGATCTTCTTTGCAGAAGCTGACACCCTAGCTCACTACACCAGCGAGCCCTCTGGACCCCCAATAGATATATTAAAATATATGAGTATCGTTTAAAGTCTTAAATGGCCTAAGTTGCTGAAAAGACAGTGTGAATGTGAGTGTGAGTGAGAAAAAAAATAAAAAAAAAATAAAATATTGGGATCTATGGGAGAGGCGTGGCTTCACCTGGTGGCAAAAAGTGAACTAGCCATTGTAGGATTGAATCGCTGAGCTGATACGCAAGTACACGTGTTTTATGAGACAAAAAGTTTAATTAAAAATAAAAAATGGGTGTGACGGTACAGGAAATTTGTAGGTTTTCTTCTGCCACACTTACTAATAGAAATTTTATTTGTGGAGACACTATTATTGATCCTGGTGATGTTTTAAAGTGAGTAATAGTAATGACAGTTTCAATGACAGACCAAATTCTTGCTTTCTGTTTACAAACAACAAGTTTACGAGAAGAATTTCATGCAGTGGCGTCATTTGGGGGGGGGGGGTGGAACAGGGGGAGGCATTTGCCCCCCCCCCAAGGGCTCTGATTTTTATAAAATTTTATATTATTCAAAATAAAATGCTCCAAAATACATCTAGGAGTATACAAACTGTACAAAATTAAACAATTAATTAAATTAAATATGTTTTGGCCAAATTTGAGTACCCATTTGTAAGTAAATTTTAAGAAAAAAAAATGTTTGCCCCCCCCCCCCCAAGAAAAAATTTGCCCCCCCCCAAGAAAAAGTTGAAATGACGCCACTGATTTCATGAAATAAATGATCAAATTTTATAATAATAATAACAATTGGGATCAGGGGCGCCGGAACGAATTTGAATCAGGGGGGGCAAAAAATTTTTTTTAGAAAATTAAAATAATTTAATATGTTCAAATAGTATAAAACAAAAACAAATCTACTATAAAACTTTAAAAATTTTAAATAAAATCACAATTTTAATAAAATTAAAATTTTAAAAAATTTGCTAGTGATTTTATCAAAAATTTTTGGAAAAAATTTGAAAAAAAAAAAAATGAATTTTTTACTCTTTTAATTTTTTTAATTTAGAAGAATTTATTTTTCAAAAGTAAAAATATATCATTTTTAAAAATAAATGAAATAAAAGAAGAAATTTTGCCCCCCCTCTGCCCCCCTGTAGGATACCAGGGGGGGGGGCAATGTACCCTTGCCCCCCCCCCCCCAGTTCCGGCGCCTATGATTGGGATGGATGCTCGTATAAGGCTGGATTAGGAAGTACCTGTAAGCACATTTGGGGCTGTACTTTTATTCTGTAACCGCTATTTATGATATCTGATATGATGTTAGCCAAAAAGTGTTTGAAATATTTTATTGTAATAATAAATACAAGATAATTACATGATAAATTAACTAAAAAATTAATACCGGGAATTAAATATAAAATTAATAATTTTTTTTTTGTACTTACAAAAATAATTTAGAAAATGTCACGTGTACAGACAAAAAATGTGTTTGGAGTGCACCACATAAATCAGCTCTTAAAAAAATACGATATGAGACGCCTTTGCTCGACCACAATTGTTTTAGAGAAAAACAAGAAAAAGATAGAGGCAAAAATTAAAAGAAGGCTTCTAAATCTGATAGATTGATTCTTCTACAATAAAATTATTTATAATTTTCACTATACTGTCTTTTTTTTTGGAAAAGAATGAAATCGAACTGTTTCATGTTTAGATGCATGACTTTTGCACCCATAAACACAAAGTAGATACACATTGCTTTTATTTTTATAAAGAGAAAATTTCATATTTGTGAATATATTAGTGTATGTATGTATTATTTATTAATCTAACAATAATGTTTACTCGTGGGTTATAACTTTTTTTTTTAAATAATACAATTATATCAGATGTTTAAATGTTCTTGTCCCTTATATCACGTTAAACATATGAAGGTTTATTCCCTGGTTTATCCTACAATGGCTAGTTCGACTTTAAGCCACCAGGTAGCGTATTGAAATGCTAAAGATCCCAATACATATAAAAATGATTATAAACAAAACAATATGAATACAATATTGACACAAAAACCAAGCAATAGAAATACAATAACAAAACAATAGAAGTTCAAGAAACGTCTTGTTGAAAGGAGTTTATTTTTTATTTATTTTTTTCTTTTTTATTTAATGTCTTTTTCGCTATCGGAGGCCTTTTAGACCCCTCAATTGGTTCGTAGCCAATTCTATTGATGTTGCATGAGACGGGTTGCGAACCTCTGCCCCACTAGCACAAGAGACAAGAACTCTACCGCTGTCCTATGACCCAGGAACTTAAATTTATTCTGATCAAGTCAACGAGTTTTTAAAGTGCAACTTTTATTCGATGGCCTCAAATTTTTTCGCTCTTCTATCTAGCATGCTGCGTTACAAGCCATGACGTCACAAGCCGTGACGACAAAAATAGAAAAGTTGAAATTTAATATATATAACGAATTATAAAAAATAATTGTAAGATTTAATTATTCAATTTTTAAATTGATAAAATATAAGTTGTAACATATAAAAATTGTAATTTCAGGTCTTGAAAATGGAATTTGAAAAATTTTGAAAGTGAAATTTGCAAAACACTTGACCTGTTGGAAGAGAAATAAATACAAAATTAAAATTAATCTTGATTTTAATTAATTTTAAATAACTTACCTCCATCCAAAGTTGACGAGTAAGCTGCTGCTGCCAATGAGGATAAAATATAATTTTTAAAATAATTTAAAATGATTCAAATCTTCAATTACTAAATAAATATTGTTCTCAGTTTTTAACATGCGTCTATTGATTTCCCATTTTCCATTTATTAAGTTAAAATTAAAAACGCGATTTTAATACCCTTAATTGAATAATTTTCTGAAAAACTAAAACGCAACCCAAATATTTGATTTTATAAACTTACAACCGTTGGCTGATAAATTTATTAATAAATAAAACGCTTGGTGATATGTTTCAATTTGTTCATATATTTGATATGTATTTCGACAACTTAACTTTTTTTTTGTATCTAGTAAATAATACAATAATTATTTTCTAAAGAGGATATTTATTAACTATGATTTGATTTAGAACAGATTCAATGAATAAAGAAAGAAAGGAGAGAGTCAAAGAATATGATGACCAAGACCATAAGCAGATTGGACAGTCCTTCTTTCCTTTATCCTCGTTTGGGGACAAAAAGTTCTTTTTTGGTCCTTAGAAGATCAAAAGAAGATTTTTTTTTCAAATCTGATCCAAGATTAAATAGATACGGGAAAATATGATATTGCCTTTAACCTGGCTGGATCATCTTTTCTTGTAACAAAAAAGAAAGAAAGGAAGGAGAAAAGATTAGAAAGAGAGAACAATTTCCCTTCTTAATAAAAAAAATATGGTGTGACTTCGCACAACTTCGCTAATTGAAAATTGTGTTCTGTGCTTGGCACACCAGATTTTTTGTGTCGTATATTTAGTTGTCACCGATATATTAAAATTCAAGATTTTTTACTTTCTCTTACCTCTATATATATGTTAATATATATAGAGAGAGAAAGTATTGGATTCATGTCAAAAATTCGATGTCGAGATTTTGATGGATCTTCACGTTTTGAGGTCCCCTGAATCCAAAAAAGTGGTTTTTGCGACATGGTCTGTCTGTGTATGTGTGTCTGTCTGTTTGTGAATAAAATATCTCAAGAACGAAAAGAGCTATGAGGTTGAAATTTTATATTTAAGTTAGAGACCCCCCATGGGACTTGACACGAATCTTTTGAACAATATTAGACAAAGAGTACGAGTACTTTACTGATGTAATTTTTCAGTTTTTACTTTTTTTTTTGATTTTCTTAAAATTAGCTCCAACGATTTTGTTTAAAATTCATAAATCAATTATTTTTTATATTCTCTTTAAAATGTATATTCTCATTTTGCCATTGAATTCTTCTGAAGCCAATTTATTCTCTTGTACAGTGAACGCCACAATTAAGTCCCAATGATAGCTAGAGCTTAAAGAATATGGTATAGTATATGATTTATTGTGAAATAATTTTAAATTTGAAAAGGTAAAATAAAATCATCTCTACCTCATAGGAAGGATAGGAGAAATGGTTGCCATGGTATAAGGTAAGAGAAAGTTGTGTGCTGTGCAACAGTCACACCAGATTTTTTTCTTTAACACTTACACTTTTTTTCCCATTCACCCATACATTCACACGGTCTTTTCGGCAACTCAGGCGATATAAGACTTTATACGATAACCATTGATTAATTAATATATATATATATATATATATATATATATATATATATATATATATATATAGGACCCTGTTATGCAATGGTGTGTCAAAGACCAAAAAATTCAAAATTGAGTTAAGCACGGAATATTGTTTCAAATGCTTTAATTAATAGTATTTTTTATGAAATATGTCCTAAAAAAATTTATATTTAATGTTACTTGCACAATTGACAAGAAAAATTATATAGAATCCAATGTAAACAAAAAACTTTATTGTTGATCTCAAAACTCTATGTTTGGTCTTTGACACACCATTGCATAACAGGGTCCATATATCGGTATTGGGGTCCAGGTATTCTTATTTAAGCCATTCGGTATGTCCATCCAAAGGCTTAAATAAAATTACCTGACTGCTTGGGATCCGTACCCTCGATCCTTGGTATACAAGGCAGACCCGCTACCAACTACACCAAGCCCGAAGACTAAAATTCAAGATGAAATAAAAAACATGGCAAAATATTTATATGTTGTTACCATGGCAACCATTTCTCCTATCTTCCCTATGAAATACAAGAGTAAAGTGGCCTTCAGAAGATTTCAATAACAAAATGAGAATATACATTTTAAAGAGCATCTAAAAATAATTGATTTATGAATTTAAAAAAAAATTCGTTGAAGCGAATTTTGAGAAAATCGTAAAAAAACTGAAAAAGTACATAAGTAAAGTACTAGTACTCTTTGGCCGATTTTGTTTAAAATCTTCGTGTCACGTGCCATGGGGGTGCCTAACTTAAATATAAAATTTCAATCTGGCAGCTCATTTACTTCTTTGCTTTATTTTGACTCCAGTTGTCTTCTATCAAATCTCAAAAAGTAAACTTTCTTTCTCTATATAATAGATAAAAAGAAATTTTTTTTTTTTTTTTTTAAAACATTCACACTTTTTTCTCATTCACACTCACACTCACACACACATTCATACTGTCTTTTCGGCAGCTCAGGCCATATAAGACATTTACGATAACCGTTATTTATGAATTTATATATATTAGGGTCCAGGCATTTTTATTTAAGCCATCTGGTATCCAGATGGCTTAAATAAAATCATCGGACTGCCTGGGGTCCGAACCCGCGACGTTTGGTATATGAGGTTAGCACGCTAACCTCTACACCACGCCCCGTGGGCGATAAAAGAAATTAAAAATCTTCAAATTATAAACCAAAAAACCAATTGAAGACGACCAAAAGAGAGTTGATAAAAAAAAGGGGTGGGGTGGATAAAGTTCTTCTTCTTACAAGTTAAGGGGGGGCGTAGAAAAGAGAGAGAGTTTTCCTCTCTTTCTCAAATGACATCGTTAAGTGTTGAAGAGGAGGAGGAGGAGGAGGTTAGGGAGAAAATAAGAGGGCGACCCTCAACGATTAACCACCACCAACTCCCTCCCTCTTTACACAGTCTGCAATTCAATCCGTTCTCTCATGTTGTTGATAAATAGCCTTCGTCTCTCTCTCTCTCTCTTATCTTTCTTTTCAAACCAAGGGAGAAATGTTTTATCCAAATTAAATCTATATTTTATATATATAATCTATAAGGATATGAATAAGTGGGCATTGAATATTGACAAGGAAAAAAATAGGGAAGGACCCTCTCTATTCACTAAACTATGAAATATAATCGATTTCTTATAAGTAGAGCCCGGATTCCTATGCCTTTGGAACTATGGTTTAAATTATATATTGCATATTTTTGCATTTTTGGTGAATATTGCCAAATGTTGCCCACTTTATAGTGGAAGCCAAAGTAGCTCCAATTTTAAATTTTTAAGAGCCCCCGAGTTTGGCGTAGTAGGTAGAGTGCCTACCTCCTATACCAAACGTCGGGGGTTCGGACCCAGGCAGTCCGATGATTTTATTTAAGCCATTTGGATACCAGATGGCTTAAATAGAAATGCCTGACCCCACAATAGATATATTCTCTACAACGGTTATCGTCAAAGTCTTATATGGCCTAAGTTGCCGAAAAGACTATGTGAGTGTGAATGAGAAAAAAGTGTGAATGTTTTTATTCATAAAAAAAAAAAAACTTTTTGAGAAAATATTATTTAACTGAATCACCGGATAATATAAACACCGGTATATATGCAAATTGTCTCAAAAATATAAAAATGGTCTTGTTTATAACTACTTGCAGGGGTCCCGACCTAATTGTTTCGGTCTTTCGAGCGCAGCTCTGTTTCCCTAGATTAAAAAAAATTTAAAACAACTAGGGAATTCTCGGCTTCGGTTCGGTTCGGAAGCGATTCGAACTGAATGGTTTTTGACCGAAGATAACCGAACCGAAACGATACTAGTGACGAGGGGCCATCCATAAATTACGTCACACGAATTTCAAGACTTTTTAACCCCTCCCCCCGTCCTTGTCACAGGTTGTCACATTTTTAAAAATCCCTCCCCCCTGATGTGACGTCACACATTTTTCAATTTTATCAATAATAGACACCTAATTATGCTAATTATATAATAATAATAAATAATCTCAAGTGATAAAGTATTAAAAAATATAGATTGCGTTGGTAAATATTAAAAATTTTTTGTTCACCTATCGCGTTTGGGCATCTCGAATTTTGAAATGTGACGCCACAAAGATTTTCACCCCCTGCCCCTTGTCACATAATGTCACATTCTGGTGATACCCTCCCCCTTTTTAGGTGTGACGTAATTAATGGATGGCCCTCAATGACCAAACAGCGTTTAGTTTAGCCCCGCCTCAAAGGGTTCACTTTGGATCACGTGACTGAACTCCAGATTTACCGAAAATTTAATTTAAAAAAAATCTCTCAGAACAACGGGAATAATAAATATCCTCTATTTCTCTTGCCAAAATTATTATAATTATTATTATTATTATTATAACTGTCAATCGAATTATAAAACTTTTCTCGCTCCCTTTCTTTTTGTTTTTTTAATTAAGTAATTGTAAAAGAAACTAAATAATAATTAAATAATACTTTTTAAGAGAAGAAGTTTTGGTGGGAGCTGTTTTAATTACAACAAGTCTTTGCCCTCCCTCCCCTCCCCGCCCCCACTCCCTTCCTCCTACTAAACAACAATCTCTTGATTTATTTCGAAAAGGGTAAATGGATAAAATATAATTGCCACCCTCTCTCTCTCTCTCTCTTTTATTTTAGTTAATTAAAATCCGGTGGTTCCATTAAGTGAGTTATTTTTTGAGAGAAAGTTGTGCTGTGTGAAAGTCACACCCAGATTTTTTTCTTTTTTGTCTATTGAGTGAATTCACTAATTTTTTTTTTTTTTTTTTTTCTTTTTTTTTTCAGGTGAGTTTCTTTCTCTACCCCTTTGGGGGTCAATTAGAAGAGAGGACTTCTTGGCTAGAACTTGTCACTTGTGAGGTCAGAGGTTGTTCCCCCTCTGGGCACATTTAATTGGTCACCTCCTCCTTTAAGAGCGATTGATCCAAAAGAAACGAAAAGACAAGAAGGGTGAAACATTTTACAGGTAGGTCACTCAGGCTCTTTTCTCTTCACAATCCTGAAAAATAGGTATGGGTTCCAGGGGGCGAGGAATGGCGGCACTGCTAATATAAACCTAATTAGCTTTGAGAGCGGAGACAAGTTGTTGGTGTGTGTGTGTGTGTGTGGGATTCGAAATCCTTTCAAGGGTCAAGTAATCCTCTCCGTTTATCGGAGTCTTGTGGCCTGTCTGATTGGACTAAGTCCTCTTGTCCAAAGTGGACAGATGACACATCAAGTGACAACACACTCTATTAACTACGATATATATAATATCTCTGCACAAAACCACAAACTTCACTGAAATTAACCATTTGGCTAATTTATTCATTCTCTTCTATATCTTACCTTCGGTAATCGAAAGTTTTGCTCTGTGGATCTCACACCAGATTTTTTTTGTATCGAGATATATTTAGTTTCCGCCGATATATTAGAATTCAAGATGTACAAATCTA